>BJBW01004244.1:0-120004 GCA_004320125.1 Scolopax mira
AAGAGACCGACCCCCTCCTCTCTACAGCCTCCTTTTAGGTAGTTGTAGAGAGCGATAAGGTCTCCCATCAGTCTCCTCTTCCCCAGACTGAAAAACCCCAGCTCCCTCAGCCTCTCCTCATAGGACTTGTGCTACAGACTCCTCACCAGCTTCATTGCCCTACTCTGGACCTGCTCCAGCACCTCAATGTCTTTCTTGTGGTAGGGGGCCCAAAACTGGACACAGTATTTGAGGTGGGGTCTCACCAGTGCTGAGTACAGGGGAACGATCACCTCTTGGGTCCTACTGACCACACTGTTCTTAATACAGGCCAGGATGCTGTTTGCCTTCTTGGCCACCTGGGCACACTGCTGGCTCATGTTGAGCTGCCAGTTGACCAACACCCCCAAGTCCTTTTCTGCCAGGCAGCTCTCCAGCCACTCTGCCCCCAGCCTGTAGCACTGCCTGGGGTTGTGGCCCAAGTCCAGGACCCGACACTTGGCCTTATTAAACCTTATTCTGTTGGTCTCAGCCCATCCATCCAGCCTCTCAAGATCCCTCTTCAAAGTCTCTCTATCCATTCACATCCCATTACATGACAGAATGAATGTGTTCAGCAAGTAAAATTTTTTTTATAGATGCAAACTCAGACTTTATATTAAGTGAAATTCAGTAGAGCTACCTAAAGGTGAACATCTGACTGAATCACTCGTCACATCTGACTCGTTTCACTCGTTGAATGTGTTATTTCTCTCAGTTCAGTGGAGGAAGATTTGGCAAGGCATTTAGAGTGGTTTCTTGGAAGTCTTCATTGATGTCAGTGGCAGCTCTTATGCTTGCTTTCAGGTGAGGATATCAACAGGATCTTTGTAGAATCACAAATTATATGAGGTTGTAAGGATCCTCTGGATGTCATCTAGGTTCACCACCATTTCTCAAGCAGGGCACCTAGAGCCAGTTGCACAGGATCATGTCCAGATGGCTTTGGAATATTTCTAGGGTTGGAGACTCCACATCCTCTCTGGGCAACCTGTGCCAGTGCTCAGTCTCCTTCACAGTGAAAAAGTGTTTTCTGATGTTCATTGGGTACCTTCTGTGTTTTAGTTTGTCCCTGTTGCCTCTTTTCCTGTCACTGGGCACCACTGAAAAGAACCTGTGTCTTCTTTGCAACCTCCTTTCAGGTATTTATATAAATTGATAAGATCACCCTCAAGCTTTCTCTTCTCTAGCTTGACCAGTCCCAGCTCTCTCAGACTTTCCTCGTAGGAGAGGACAGCAGTTCCTTAATCATCTCTGTGGCCCTTCACTGGACTCTCTGCAGTACCTCCATGTTTATCTTGCACTGGGGAGCCCAGAACTGGACATAGTACTCCAGGCATGGTCTCTGTGCTGGCTCTGGTGGGGAAAGGGTTAATTGTTCCCAGGACCTAGCAGGGACACAGGTATTCCATCCCATTTGAGCCACGCCCAGGGGGAGGGGCCTGAGCTAGCCGGGGGACATAAAAGGAGGAAGTCCAGGCCCCAGGGCAGTAGGAGCAGGGAGAGTAGTGTGGTTGAGTGCCCTCCGGGTGCTTTGGCTGCTTTGGCAAGCGGCAGTATCATGATGGCGGTTGTATACTCCTCTGTCTATGTTATCGTTGTTATTTCTTGTGGCCTTTGCTGTTTTGTTAAATTGCCTTTGTCTTAACCCACGAGTTTTAATTTCAATTTTCCCCTCCTAGCCACGCCGCTGGTGGGGGACTCTGATTTGTACAAGTGACTGCCACGTGGTCCCCTTGTTCCCATCTGCGGCCAAACCACGACAGTCTCACCAGTGCTAAATAAAGAGGAAGGATCACTTCCCTCAACATCCTGGCAATGCTTTGCCTAAGGCAGCCCAGGATATCATCGACTTTCTTTGTGGTAACATTGCTGGCTCATTCCAACTTGGTGTCCACCAGGAAGAACCCACAGGTCCTCTTCTGCAAAGCCCCTATCTGGTGTCCCCCAGCGTATATTGGTATGTGGGATTTTTCCTTGACAGGTACAGGACTTTGCACTTCTTGTTAAACCTCATGACATTCCTCAGCCTGTTTTGCTAGCCTGCTCAGTCTTCTCTGGGTGACAGCATGACCCTCTGGCATATCATCTACTCCTCCCAGTTTTGTGTCATCAGCAAAATTGCCGAGGATAGTCTCTGCCCCATTATCCAGATTATTAGTTAAACAGGATCAGACTCAGTATTGCCCGCTGGAGTACACTGCTACTTACTGTCTTTCAGCTAAACTTCATGCCACTGATCCCCACACTCTGGGCCTGGCTGTTTAGCCAGTCTGTGATCCATCTCACTGTATTTTCCTCCAGCTCATACTTCATTAACTTCTTCAGAAGGATTTTATGGAAAACAGTGACAGAAGCCTTACTGAAGTCCAGGTAGACAAGATCCACAAGTCTCCCCTCATCTACAAGGCCAGTCTTTTCATTGTAGTTTAATCAACTTGGTCAAGCATAACTTCCTCTTAGAAAGTGATGCTTGCTACTCTTGATGATATTCTTGTCTGTTTATGTGCTTGGAAATGATTTCCAGGATTAGCTACTACACCACCTTCCCAGGGTATGAAATGAGGCTGACCAGCTTGTAGTTCCCTAGGTCCTTCTTCTTGAAGGTTAGACTACTTTTCTTCAGTCTTCAGGCACTTCTCCCAATTTCCATGATCAAAGATTATTGAGAATGGCCTTGCAATGACATCTGCCAGCTCCGACAGTGCTTTTGAGTCCATACCGTGAGGGTCCATGGACCTACGTATGTGCAATTTGCATAAGCATTCCCTGCCCTCATCCTCTTCTGCCAGAAGTGCATTGTCCTTTTTCCAGACTTTTCCCTTGATCTCTGGGACCTGTGATTTCTGGATACCAGGTTTGCTTGTAAACATTGAGGCAAAGGCGACATTCAGTACCTCAACCTTTTCTACGTTCTATGTAACCAGGTCCTCTATCTCATTGGGCAACGGGCCCACATCTTCCCTAGTTTTCCTTTTGTCACCTATGTATTTACTGAAGCCCTTCTTGTTGCCTTTGACATCACCAACCAGACTCAATTCCATTTTGATTTTACCTTTTGCAACTTCATCACTGAACAATATTTTTACTTGAACAATATTTTTGTATTCCTCACAGGTTATCTGTCCTTGTTTCCGCTCTCTGTATGCTTCCTTTTTTGTGTTTGAGTTTTGCCAGGACCGCCTTGTTTATCCATGCAGGCCTCCTGGCACTTTTACCTGACTTCCTATTAATAGAGTTGGACTACTCTTGAGCTTGGCAGATGTGTCTAGGTTCACGCATGCTTGTAAACTGGCTAAATGTTCTAACAGGTTGCCCTACTATCCCCAAGCTAAGAGCTGCCCCTGTTGATGCTAAAGCTTTAGAAAAGTAAGAAATTAATATTTAGGCCATTAATAAATATCTAAAATGGGTACACATTTATGTTTCTAAACATATAAAGGGATGTAATCCCCTTTATTTTTTTTACTATTACAGCAAGATGAATATTGATGACAGTGGATGTTACAAACCGCAAGGTATTGAAAAAGCATCATAACGATACAAAAGTTAGTAAGAGTGGAATAGACAATTGCAGAAAATATTACTTAAATTTCCCACAAGACACTTCATCAAAATTACTCATCTTTAGTGAAGAAAGGGCAAAACATGTTTCATGGGAAAACTGCTTTTCTTGACAATTGTAGAAAAGGAATTGTAGAAATAATATCATGACTCACTGTACTGCAGACAAAGTATCAGTTTCAGAAAAAAAATGCAATGCTTTTTGTAAATCTACAATTTGGTTACTTTTGTTTTCTAGTTAGCAATATGGTAGCTTTCTGTAGTACTAGTTTGGCACCTTCTTGTGCAAAAGGTTGCACCTTCTGCAATGTAATAATCTTATGAAGCAATTATTTAGTGAGTTTGTTGTTCCAGTTTACTTCCGAATACAGTCAGTGAACAAAAATACTTGCTTCTTAGTTAGAATTCACAGATTTAAGATTTCAGATTTAGCATTATAGAAACGACTTTAAACTTTGTGTAACCCATTTCTTTACAAGATCAGCATAATGGCATAAAGCTCGATTTATTGAAGAGGTCAGTGCCCAATTTTGTCAGTCATAGTTCTATTTCTTTTGCCAAATTAAGGGCCAGCTAACACTTTGTAAACAGCTATTTCTACAACAGCTTCTCTGTATTTTCCCAGCAGCAGTGTCACCTGCTGTTCTAAATAGAGGCTTGTAGAGGCATAGCAATTCGTTTCTATTCATTAAGATTACTGTTATTAACTATTGTCTTTTTTGCATCGGTGCTTAAATACCTAGAAGTGTTCAGTGTTGATGTGTTTGTGATCTTTAATGCTGTACTGATTTAGCTGTGACCTTTTAAAATTATTATTATTACTATTACTACCAGGAATTCAGTGGAATAATGTGCACCAGTCAGTGGCACAAGGAGGATGCATGACCTTTGGATGGATGTGCTGGATGATGTTCTTTGACTCCATTTTATATTCTATAGGTGGCTGGTATTTTAGCAATATTATTCCTGGTAAGAAGTTCTTGTTTGAAGAACAACCTGGAGTTGTTCTTAATTCACATTTTTGAAGAAGTTATTGGATGGAATTGATAGAATTGGCTTTCTCCATTGTATGCAACTAAAACAAAACCAGTTATCTTTCTGAGTTGAGGTTTTGATTTGCAAAACTGTCTGATTACCTTTAGGGGCAATCTTGCTTAAGACTAGGAAAAGTCTTCCTACATACATAAATATTGAGTAGTGCTAACACATGCACTAGCATTTGTAGCCAGGCATGAAATATCTTTTGTTTGATAAGAGGAATTAGGAATTCTGTGGTACTTTGCAGTAACAGAGCTCCGTTTAGTACCAAAACTTCCTGTGAAAATGGTGAGTCTTCTAAGTCTGTACTTGGGCTAAAAACCAGGAACACCACCACACTTTCAGATCACAAAGATTTGAACTGCCTGGTAACTGTATCTTGCTACCAGTCAGTCCACGGTCCAATGCATAAAGAAAACTAACTTTCAAGCATATTTTCAGAAAGTAATGGGATTTTTCTTTTCGTTAACCAAGTTTTATAAATATTATTGAGTTGATTGATGCATTTTTAATTGTAGCCTAATGCCTCACTAGCTGTTTGAAATTTATCTTTCCTCTGATTTACATGTCACTTTTTCTTGCAGCTACTTTGTGTTTAAATTATAACAATATTAAATTTCCTTTAAAATATAGAGGTGTGTGGAATATACAATTGAATTTCACAAACTTTAGCTTAAATTACCAGGTGCCCTTCAGTGTGGATGAAATGCAACTCCAAACACACAAAAAGTCTATTGCGTAATTTGTAAGTGATGTGTGGAAAAATTGGGCACTGCCAAAGTTTAGGTTGTGTGTTGGAGCATTTTTTTTTTGTCCTTTCTGTTGTTTCTTATGTTGGCTGATTTGTGTAAATCATGCAGATAATAATGGAAGAGTAATCTTTAATGATAGGTGAAATGGATTATTCTTATGATAAAAAATAAGGCTGATTGCCTTGGCAGGCTATTCGGTGCATTTTCTTTCCTCTAGATAACAAGGTTATGTTACGCTGTGCCTACATGTTGTTAAGTTTATGATTCTGTTACATTTTAAAGCTAATTTGACGTTAGGGTAAAGCACAGTACCACAGAGGATTGGTTATTTTATGGCAGGACCTGGTGTTATGGACAAATTCCTTTTTTTCCACTTTGTTAAGGTTTGCTAAGTACAGCTAAGAGTTTGAAGTCATAAAATGATCTAACCATCTCTTTGTAAGTAATGATAGGACATTAGTAGTCTATAAACAAATATGAAATTACTTTAAATTTTGCAACAGTTTCTATCATAACTGTTATCTAGGAAAATTTGGATTAAAGAACAGATGGTACTTTCCGTTTACTCTTTCCTACTGGAAGAACTTGTGTGGTGCAGAGAAGAGGAAGAGACATTATCTCAATTCTAATATGTTTTTCTTCAATGAAAACTTCCAAGAAAAAGGTTTGTTGTCATAAAAGAATTTTTATAACAGCTCTTTTCTGAATGTTGTGCTGATTTTGATCAATCTGCTTTTATAATTTCATGGTTCTATATTATATGTTTAGATCTTGTCCCTTTCTCTCCACTATTTTATAGTGTATACTATAAATGCTGTATACTAACTGTCAGTTGTGATGTCACATGTAATGCTTGAATTGCTCAATTAAAACTAGTGTACACATATATTTAAGAAAATGATTAAAACCCCATAAAACAGTTCATCCCGTCCCTGTGTATTGCCTCTTTTCTTTGTTAGGATCTTCTGAAGTTCTTGAGTCCTTTCATAATCATACTGAATCTGAAAAGTGTTATGCTTTATTAACTTTTTTGGTTTTTTTCAAGTGCAATTTGATTTCCTTACTTCTCCTTTGCTGTTTCTATTTGCTTTTTGTTTCAGTGGAAAAATTAAGTTTTTTCACTTTATTACCTCTACTTCTTACTTCCCTCTTTATAATCATTGTTCTTTCTAGCTCTGTTTCTTAGCCTTTTGTTTAAAAAGCTACTGTTATTGTAACTAATTTGCCTCCAGATACTATCACTGTCCTTCTATTTTTATGTTCATGTACTTAAAATGAATTTAGTGTTTTTAGGATTTCACCCCCCTCTCAGGTCTCTCTAAGGACTTTCTCATGATTCATGTTTTCTAAATGTATATTGCCTCTCGGGCCTTATCAAAATTTGATGGGTTGTTGTGGAAATTACAGTAGCTTAGAAATTATCCAGTTATCTGTAGCACAGATGAAGCAGCTGAACTCCTCAGCAGTTTTATGCATTGTTATCTCCTGGAGTAGAGCAAACTTCATAACATCTTGGGGTTTATTTAAACATTTGTGAAAAAGCTATCAGCATGTATTTTGTCTGAGTTTCTGCAATTTGGAATTCCATTTTGTTGAGATGGTTGTCTTTGGTCCTTACTAAAAATGAACTTTTTCAATGTTTTATTTTTCATTGTTGTTTTAATGTTTCGGTTCACCACAACCCCTATGGAAAGCAGAGAATAACACTCTCTGCCTAAAAAGTCACTAACGTGGTCCCTGGTGCAAGCCATACAAGTGGCTGCAATGCTGTGCATCTGTTCATCTCCTTTCTGATGTATTTCATACGCTTGGTAACAAATTGCCTGCGTGAGAACTCTAATGCTGCCATGCATGCAAAGGAACTTGCTCTCTTTCATAACAGTTGGGTGTCATTGTACTGATAATGGGATAAAATCATTCATGGATAATTTGCTTGGAACAGCAAAGTGACTTGTTCCCAGGTTATTTCTGCATTTATTCCATATAGTCCAGGTAAGGGTTGGTTCAGTGGGGATGGACAGCACTTTGGAAATCAAAGATGCATCAGGAAAGAGCAGAGTGTAGGGCCTATGAGCTGGAACTATGACTGGAGTAGGACTGGCAGAACCTGGGTGCTGAGTATCCGCTTGGAACTCCTCTTAGGATAAGTCCTAGTGTGATGAATTTAATGCTTGCAAGTAATTTGGGGCACTTGCTCTCAATCTTACCCATGATACATTGTCTGAGGCTCACTCTGTACTTCAAGATTTTTTTTAAGTTCCAGAATATACCTGCAAATTTAGGAAAGGGCATAAATTGAGTTTGATCGTGGTTTTAGTCTCCAGATCAAAAGATAGAGAAGTTAACTGGAAGAGAGATTTATAGGTAGAAGGACATCAGAAATGTCACTGGTGCTGGTAGTGCCTTGCTAGAAGGCTTCTGGCTAAAGTTCTCTCTAAAATTAAAATTGATTGTGAAAGGAGCACAAAACTTCTTCATTCACAGACTAAACAAACCAATCCTTGAAACTATTGTATCATTTTTTATTTCTAACTTGATTTATATAATTTTATATAAATCATAATTTTATATAAATCATAATTTTATCCTCTTGTGATATTTATTTACTTATATTTTACATAATTATATAGACAATGATGATGTAAAATATAAATTATCAAGATAAAATATAAATATACATATTAAAATATACTATATTAAAAAGGGTAATTATTCTCATAACTCTCATCCATAACAGTTTCATTTTCTTTGGACTAGCACTCCAATTTGGCTTTGTTTAAAAAGAAACAAAAATCCCACTGTCAAATTTCTCTGTTGCAATGAGTCAATAAAGTATTACATGCTAATAATACGTTTATGGGGCTGGTGATTGACTGTGCTCATGTTTGGAAAGTAGTGCCAACCTTTCCTCCTGACATAGGAAGGAAGTCAACTTGATCTGTGTTATGTGGTCTGATCTAGTTAGAAATACTGGGTATCTACTTGCATTGAGGACCTTGAATTATGTTTAGACAAGACTGATGTTCTGAATCATTTCACAGGTTTATTGACTGAGGGAATTAAGAGGATTAACTGGCTATGCCTGTTAATACTATGTTATGTAGGAAAATGGATGGTGTATATGGAGTAGTTCACGCAGTTAGAATTTTCTCATACTTATGGGCATAAATCAATGATTCAAGCAATGTTATTATAAGTGTTTTTTCTACTTGAAATACAATATAACAACTGTTTTATGACCCTATGGAGATGTATGTGGATATGCACACAACTTGGCATAACTGTTTTAGGTTGCTTTTTAAAACTGCAAATAGGCCAAATTCTTAGTGAATATTAATAAGTGTAGTATCTTTGATTTCAGTGGAGCTTATGGCAGTTTGGAACATCTTAACATCTACTGTAGACTTTGGTAAATGGCAACAGGGATTAAGTACATTTGTTATTTCCTACATACACGCGTTTAGATTCAGCAACCTTCTTGATCTGCTGCTCTTCCCCATACAGACCCAGGTTGGAAAGGCCCTTGCATGGAAGGAACCACCATTGGTGTTGTGCTGGTGTCTCTCACCAAAGAGCACGTGGATGGACAGAAGGCTGCTGTTAAAGATCTCAGCCTCACTTTCCACAGAGGTCAGATAACTGCTCTCTTGGGCCCTAATGGTGCTGGCAAGACAACAGTTATGTAAGTCTGACATTTAATACTGTTACACTCCCCTCTGATCCCTGCTACACTTTCTCACTTTAAGATGTTTGTGAACTCTTTCCTATGCCTTTGGTTTTTTTCGAAGTAAATTTTTGATAAACTCCCCAAAGTACAAGGAAAGCGAAAGGTATATATCTGTGACAAAAGCAATGTAATGACTAGAGAACTGGGTCTTCTGTGCCACTGAAACCATGTTCAGGAGCAGCTTTAGTAGGAGCTTGGCGTGTCTAATTGTGGAGTTGAACACATCTCAGGAAAGCATTCTTTGCTGACGTCCCATGTATCACATGGAGAGTGTGGAGTTTTACAGGGCTTTGTGCTTTCTTCCTAGAGGCTACAAGAGACTCCATTCTTGCCAGATGAACAGAAATAAAAATAACAAAATGAAAATGACATTTAAAAATGCCACGATTAAGAAGTCTATGTATTTCTACCTTTATCTTAACCATCATGAGCTTTAATAAAACCAGTGATGCAGGATGGGACCCAATGAGGAATTATTCCTCAACTAGAATACACACGTGAAAAACGAAACAATGGTCTGTTATATTTGGTTGGCAAAAAATGGATTTTGTTCTATAAGTAAGGAAATGAAGTATTGTTGAGATCTTGGTTTAAAAAAAAAAAAAAAGCCCAAATCATTAGTGGTGTTTCTATAACTGTGTTCAATTGAATTGCTGTTGCTTTAAGGATGTTAGGACTTGCCTCAGGAAATCCAGGTATGAGTTACAGGATATAGTTATTTCTCATAATCTTCTTGATTTTCTTTCTTAATTTTTTTATTTTCTGTATCAGATCGCTGTTGACTGGTCAATACCCCCCAAGCTCTGGTACTATT
Organism: Scolopax mira; assembly: GCA_004320125.1. NCBI lineage: Eukaryota > Metazoa > Chordata > Aves > Charadriiformes > Scolopacidae > Scolopax > Scolopax mira. Next base: position 9,914 of record BJBW01004244.1, read on the forward strand.
ATTATTAATGGAAAGGACATACGTACTGATCTGGCTACCATCAGGACAGAGCTGGGTGTTTGCCCACAGTATGATGTCCTGTTCAACACACTAACAGTGAGAGAACATCTGCTGCTTTATGGATCAGTGAAGGCACCTGGCTGGACAAAGGAACAGTTGAATCAGTGTGTCAGTGGGTAAGTTTTCCTTGAATTTATTGAAATCTGTCAAGTAAATCGGTAGCATCTATTGTAAACCACTCGAACAAAAAAACGCTAAATCAAAATTGCAAGTAAATGGAAGCTGCAGGTTTTCCATGAGTTTTTATCACACTTCGTGTTCTGAAATCGTGCCTTGAAAATAGAACTCTTAGTTTCTAACCTGTACTTGAATGCATTTATAGTGAAACTGTCAATGTTTAAAAACCTGGTAAACAGAACCATCAAATAATCATGTTTTGACTGTAGTGGAGGTGGTTAGCCTGGTAGCAGCTGTAGTCGTTCCTGCCTCATGCTGTCTGCATTACCTCCCTTCTTGCTGGAGAGGCAGATAGCAAGTAAACTAGTGTGCGTTCATCTTGAGTTTTCAGATAAGTCAACACTGACTTTATGTATTTATTATCCTGTTTTCCCTCACCTGCAGTAGTAGAAAGAGGCAGAAAAGGCAGGTAAAAGCAGTGCTTGTTACAGTCTTTTTAAACAGGCCGCGATCTTTTTCCTTTGTCATATTCAAACTTTAAATGTGTTTAATAAGTGAAGGGGTTTAAAAACAATCAACCCCATGGAAAAAACTGAGTCAGAGCTCTGACATAATCACAGAGGATTTGCCACTTGCCAGGTTGAGAATGTTTTCGAGTGTTTTTAGTTATTAGACACTTTAGGCTGCTATTTCTTTGGTATAGGACTGCATATTAATTTTTGCATCACATATATTAAACTATTAAGAAACTATACAAGGTGGGATCTTGTTCATTAATAGCAAACTGCATTTTCTGAACTTCAGGAATAAAATGTATGCTCTTCTAATAGTGTGGCAATGTAAATAGTTTCTATTTACCTTCTGATTCATGTTAGACTGTGTGAAAGGCTGTGTACTTACATGCTTCAGTGGAAATACATGCCAGGTTGATGAGACTTCTCCATAAGTGTACAATTAGGCATATGCAGACACATTTGTGGCAAAGTAGCTTTTGGGTTTTGTAGCTATTATAAAAGCCCATTACTTTAGAATTTTGATCTGCAAAGTCTCTGATGGTGGACTTTGCATTTTCTCTAAAAACAACAAAAACAACTCTCTAGAACAACAAGGAAAAACTAAACATAATGTTTGGTTAAAATGTATGCAAAATAATATCCTGTTTTATTGTACTTAAACTGCTGAATTTAAATTTCAGCAGCAGTCTGTCATACTAATGACGCATAAGAATACTCAGGACACTGCAAGCCTTGCTACTAAGAAAAAGTTATTTATTTTTGCAGGCAATGGATGCTTTAAAATACTTCAGAGAAATTAGAAAATCAACAAAGCAATGAAACAAAATTTGCTTTTTATTATGAGGGCTTCTAAAGAGTTTAAGAATAATTTTGCTGGATATATATATCTACACAACAATATAGAAACCTCTATTCTTAAAAATGAAAAATTCTCCCAGGGTAAATGGCATGATTTACAGATTGCATATTCAGTCAAATGATTCCAGCTAGTAGTTTAGGACCGATGTTTTTCTTGCCAGACTAATAGCAACTGAAAGCTTTTAGGTAAATGTATGGATGCTCAATGTGATGATAAATAAACTGATGGTATATTAGTGCTGCCTTTATTGAGCGTATTTCCTCACACCTTGCACTCAGATGCAAAATCATCAGAGGACAAGGGTGGAATAGGCAATGTCTGAAAGGTATCTCCCAGTCCTTAACACAGGGGTTGGATTAGGTGTATTCCACCTATAGATTGGTTATCTGTTTACAGAAACGTGTCTTCAAAGGAAAAAAGAAGGAAAAACAGCAGTGTTACTTTATCAGCTTCACATGACTACACATTTGCTAATAATGCAGGCATTTTTTTAAGGTTCTTTATGTTATTGCAAAAATTGAAGCAGTGCTTCAGTTATGAAACTAACCATCTTCACTGTGGTTTAAAAGGCTATAATCTAGAGTTTGCTGAAATCATTGGACAAACTGGTGTTTAAATCATTTGACTTAATCTTAAAAGATTTTGTTCTTATCTTGCACAATACTTATCCAGATTTTTTTATTTCAGGTGGTAATGACTGTTTATACTTTGTATGAATAGAGATCATTTTATTTTAGTAGTTTTTGTCACCAAATTGTATAAGCAGTTAGAGAAAGTAGTTTTTTCACTTTCCATTTACAGTGACTGTTCAGTAATTCTCCTCTGAGTGAACATGATGTGACTGGAAAAACTTTTTCCAGATTATTTCCAAACTGTTTCTCTACTCCTATTTCAGAGCTCTGGAAGATGTGGATTTATCCCAACATCAGTACAAACCTGTTGGAGCCCTTTCTGGAGGAATGAAAAGGAGGCTGTCAATTGCCATCTCATTTATTGGAAATTCCAAGACCGTTGTTCTAGATGAGCCCACCAGTGGAGTAGATCCATGTTCTCGACGTAGCATCTGGGATGTTCTTCTGAAGTACAAAGCTGGTACAAAGCTTATGCACATATATTGCTGCTTATTTTCTTTTTGGTATTCTGTTTCAATAAATTTAAAAAGGATACTCAGAATGTTAGTATTGCCATTCATTAACTAAATACATTAATTTCAGAGGTAACATTTTATCAAAATTAGGAAACGTTAAAGCAGCCAAGTGAGATTACAAGAACTATCTGCTATCTCACAGAGAGATGCCCAGTCCAACAGAAGATTGAATTTAGTTCCGAGTACTGTCCTGAAAATTCTCTTCTGTTACCTTTTATTTTTTATTAACATCTCAAAATTACTTTCTGGTTTTCATTTCCCATTTTGCACATATCTGTATATAGATGTTATATATATATCTAATGAAAATGTCAATCTGCTACATTAATTTTTTAAGTACCGTTAGGTTAAAAACTGGTTGTGGGAAGCAAATTCTTCAGTGAGCACTCAATTAGCTGTAATATCTCGCAGTGAAGGATCCATTGAAATAGACACTGTTGTTAGATGGTTTTAAGGAATCTCTTAAACTCTTAAAAAAGCTTTAAGTTGTAATGGTTTCATACTGCTTTCTATGTATAATACAAACCAAAGCAAGTTTAGACCTGAATCTAACTCAGACTATAAATATGAATACAGGTTTTGTTTGTGTTTGGCAGTTGTGCTTTGAGGGGACCTGAAAGATGTTCCCTTAAGGTTAAAGGACCCTTGTGGAAGCAAGATGTGTTTCTCTAGAAAGCAGGCTTTCTAGCCATGTACCAATGTACCAGTCTTTCTGATGCAGGTTGCACACTGATCTTTACCACTCACCATCTTGATGAGGCAGAGGTGCTCAGCGATCGCATTGCCATCCTGCAGCGTGGCCAGCTGAGGTGCTGTGGTTCTCCCTCTTATCTGAGAGAAACATATGGCCAGGGACACAGTCTAACGCTCATAAAAAAGGTATACTAAAAATGTACTGTACAGAACCTAACAGTGCCAGCTAAGGCACCTGTGTATATTCTAAGGGAGCTGCATGTCCCTGCCAGGAACTAATATATGATATAGATTATTAGAGAGCTAACAAAACATGGTTTTTATCAGCTTTCTTGGTTGTTTTGGGTGGTTGGTATTATTATTGTTAATTAGAAGAACACAATGACATCTTTGATAAATTTCAATACTTAACTGAAAAGGGCTTTCTCACTGTTCTTTATTCCTGGCAAGCAGCGTCTGCGTCCCAGCTTTGGTGCAGCTTCATTAGTGGAAATTTTCTTGAATGAATTCTACTATCAAGTTCTATACTTCTGGTAACACTTAATATTTTTTTTTTGTATGATTATCTTTCTTTCTTCATAGCCCTCTGTGTTTGAAATCCAGGATCCCAAGCATATTTTTCGGGTCACATCTTTGGTACAGACCCACATCCCAGAAGCCTTCTTGAAAGAGAACAATGGGACTGAGATGACATATGTGATTCCAGAAAGGGCAGATAAGACTTCATTTAAAGGTCTTTTCCAGGCTTTAGATCAAAGCCTTCATCATCTACATGTGACTGGCTATGGCATTTCTGACACCACCTTGGAAGAGGTATTTCTAATATTTCTGTGTAATAGCATATTTTGGGTTAGAGAATCCTGTATTAACTTCCAGCTACTCTTTTTGTATCTTTCATAATTCACAACAGTTTCTTGCAAGAAGCAGATTTTCTTAAGAAAAAAAAAGTCATCTCTGCCAAAATACTTTATATTTTTTCTATACTGTTAATTTCAGCGGGCTTGGAATTTACAAGGCTGGAGGTTCTGTTCAGGTAGCTCTTGGGATAGAGAAAAAATTGCTAAGCATACTCTCTGACTTACAAAGTTCTAAACCTTAGGGCTCAGCAAAACTGTGTGGGGAAATCTCTAAAGAGTATTTTGTGTGTATACCTCGAGAGAGACAAACAGACACGGACATGTAAAAAATGTATCTTTGTGTGTGTATTCCAAACAGACAAGAGAAAGAGTCTGTTATGCTGCTTCATCACTTCTGAATTTAGCTCTCTGTAAATAGCCACATCAGTGAGAAGTTATTTTCCTTGGACTATTTTTAACCCAACTATAACTTCTAAATATCGAGATTCCCTGAAGCCTCACTGTTCAAGTTCTGGATTATAGATCCTTTTGAAAATATATTTTTTTTTCACTTCTTCAAGTGATGACAGGAGATGGACATCGGTATTTTTTGATGTACGAAGCACATCTATTTTTGTTTGATGGCATGATTAATTCAATATCACTTCAGTGAAACTGATTTCTCCAGTGATTACCTATAGTATTAAAGATGGGCAAGGTTGGACTGTTTTCTAACAGAAAATTTAATATATGTTAGAAAAAAAAATCCCATAAAAATAATGAAATGCAGATTCCTGTAGAGTGACTTTTTTTATATATATATATGCAGCAGTAAATGCTTAATATAAAAAGGTTTTTTTCCCTTTTCTATGTGTTCCCTGGAAATGTATGAAATGATATGATGTAGTACTGTGGTCAGCTGGAATATGAAATAGCCCAGGGAAAATGCCTGGTTTTATGAAGATGTTACACTTTAAGGCCTGTCAGACATCACTTGTGCATTATATTTTTGCTGTGTGAGCTATATTTATAGGAATTAATGGGGTCAGGTATTTGAAACTGCATCAGCAGTTTTGGGTTTGTTTTGCAAGTTTAGAATTGTTCATTTTACATAATCTATGGGAAAAATATAAAAAAGAATCCAAGTACTGCAAGTAAACCTAAAATGACAATTGTTATGGAATTTATTGAACACCACCAAATGGAGCTGCTGTATCCTGAAGCAGTCCACTGGGAGACATTGAATTGCTACACAGGTTTTTAGGACCCTGCACAAGCATAACAGATCTGGTTTTCATATTTCTTTTTAAACTGCAGTCCAAAGAATGATCTACCAGCAAATATGTGGTTTCCTTTGAAGTTAAGCTCTATATAACCAAGTTATTTATAAAGAAAAATAAACACCAAACCATCTCTTTTAGCATTTCTCTTACAAATGCCCTAGTACATAAAGCTAGTGTGGCAAGCATTTGCTATGACAATGGGTGGGGAGGAGAAGGAAGGAGGAAAAAATTAAATTATACAAGTTTAATAAACACTTTACATAATGCTATAAAATAAATTATGTTCCTGATATACAATTCTATAAGGCGAGTCAAAAGCTTATTGAAAGATTGTTATTTTCTTTCAAATTATATAGGGTGATTAATTTCCTATAAGAAAAAATACTGTTCATTGCCAAACTTTATAAATTCCAGGGTAATGTATATATTGATATCTTTTTTTTTTCTTATTACATCCTTGTGGGATATCATGGGACTTTCCAGAAATGGCATCTGTAAAGTAAATGTGAATTTTTCATGGAATAAGAGGAAGTTTCCTCAGTGTGCTGCATCTGTTATTCAGTGGAGAGCTTGCTTTTTTGTTGCTTTCTGCAGGTTAAAAAACCCTTTAAATGTGGTATTAGATATTGATGCATCCTTATTCAGCTTGAAGACTTAATGCATTAATTTGAGGTGATTTCTGTCATCTCTGCATCTCATCATTAGCTGTTGTTGCAACCTCAATTCTCCATTTTCTTATCAAAAGCCTCTTTGCATTGCGAACGAAATGGGTAGCACATAATAGTACTATTTAGTCTATTCAAACAATTCAATCTGGAAACAAAAAACTCTGACTTTAAAGGAAAAATGTGTTATAATTTTTATTTTATCCTTTCTTTTTGTTCTTTCATACATTCATCATTATTCTTTTTCAGTCTGAGGGACGTTTACACTCTAAAAATTTTACTCTTCAAGGGAAACCAGGCTTCCATTCATACTTCAAAGCAAATTTGAAGTTCTAACAGAATCAGTTTCTGACACTTTCAAATCTCACTAATACTATATTTGCTTCACATTTGGTTTTAAATATCATTTCCAGCCATTTTTATTTGTGAACTTTATAATGCTTGTAATCCAAAGAGTGTTAGCAGAACCAAAAGAAGGATAGAAAGATGAACTAAATTCAGCGTGTACTGAGAGGTCTCTGGAGGATGATGTTTCACTTTTTGGCAACTCTGGAGGATTCAAAGCTTTTTGCTTTCTTGCTTTACCTTGAGAAAAGAACAAAACAAATGAAACATCTTTGCAAAGATGTGTCAAAATATCTGTTAATGGTGTACTAATTCAAATTATCGTCCTTGAAATGACTAAAGAGTTTTTCCCAAAAGTTTCCAGGGAAAGCAATATACCTCCTTGAAATATTTTACTCTTAAAACATTTATATAGCTTCTTGTGTGATTCAATTTTATTGAGAGTGTTCTAACAACATCTAATCCTAATTCCATGTGATCCTTACTTTTCAGGGACCTTTAATTACTTAATACATTACCACCCAGAATTTTGATGACTATTTTTGCAGGTGCTTGTTGCAAATTAACTGAAAGCAAGCAATTTAAGCAGTTAATACATTCCCACTGCAAAATAGGGATACACATGTAATTTGTCGGATAGGAGGGCCCAGAAATGTTACTAAAATATCAGTCAGTGACTTTAGATTATAAAGGTCTGTCTATAGGTGTCGGTTGTTTATCCTTTTATCCCCTACCTCACTTTCTCTCTCTTTTATTCAGTTTCAATTTTTGCACTTTTTCCTTTTGGGTGAATGTGCTTTTTAGGAATGATAACTAAGGCAGTGAAGTGCCAAGGATACAGTGCCACTGTAGGATACGGTGTCAAGGATATCCAGTGTAAAGGACGCTGTGCCAATTTTCCTTTTCAATACCTTTATTTTTCAATTAAGCCTCTTCTAACTGACTGCACTCTCTGAAATTTACAGTATATTTATTTTAGATAGTCTGCTTCTAGCAATGGTAATGTCTGATGTTTATAGTTTTATCCGAGAGGCCTGCTACATCTGCTATTTCTGCTATAATAGTGTAGGTCAGCTGGCATTGTTATGTCACACCTGTGTGGAGGAGAGGACAGGACAGGTGACCCAAAACTGACCAACAGGGTATTCCGTTCCATCTGCATCATGCTCGATATGAAAGCTGAGGGATCAAAGTGGTCAACCCTCTTCTTCAATGGCCAATATCCAAGGAGGACTCTGTCCATTCTTTTGCCTTTGATCCCAGTTCATGTGTTCCTGAATTCAGTTCTTGAATTCAATTCCCATGTACCCCTGGATCCAGTCCCACTTCTTGCCAGTGAGACAATCATCATCCGGGGAACTCAATATCAGTTTTGTATATATTTCATTATTTTCTTATTATTATCTTATCTTTTTATTGTTAATATTTCATTATAGCTGTTTTAGGTTTTTTTTTTTTTTTCCAATCCATAAGTCTCTCTTCCTTGTTTTGTTTCCCTTCTGCTTCTGGGACAGAGTTAATTGGAGCGCAGTGTGGGGCCCTGAACAATGACAAGCCTTTGAACAGTGTCCTGTTTAATTTATTCGAAGGTTTGTTACTCAAAGTTTAGGTTGTGTTGGCCACTAAATGAATGACAGATGCTCTCTATTGACTCCTCTCCCCCCTATAAGCAGGGGAAGGTCCTGCTTATACTTACTACTTTTTCACAGAAGGAATAACTGGGAAGAAAATGTCTGTCTGTAACTCCAGCAGGAATTTTGACACTGAACTGAGTATATGCAGGCAATGTATCGTAGTGTAGCCTACATCCTAGCCAGAGAGGAAGCAGTTCCTTTGTGGTTTTAGTCAATTCAATTTAGTTTTGTTTGCTTGACAGAACTGGTGAACAGAGGAGCCATCAGCAAGAAGGTCCAAGGTAACAAATTAGAATGTGTTTTTCGGCAGTGGGGATCTCCCTCCAGGGTCTCATATAGAAACGTCAGGGGGTATTAATTTTTTCTGGCCTTGCACTTGTTAATGGCCAAAAGTGTTCCCTGAAAGTTCTCAGGTAAGACATGCAATCAATAACCATTGTTAAATGGCAACCGTATTGACTAAGCAAAACATGGTTTATGTAACAGTCAGACCTTAGCAAGTCAAGAAATATCTTTCTGCTACTATAAAGAACTTCAAATTGACTGGTTTTTATTGACTATCATATGAGTGCCTTGGGAAAAAGGAAATTTTTCTGTTGTAGCTGGTATCAGGTTCTTTTGTGGGAAGAAATAAAGGCTTTTATAATGATTTCTGAAAGTCGCTCTATGGTTATAATCTAAGTCCTGCAGCTCAACCCAAACAGAGAAGAGAAAGCAAGAGAAGGCTTTCATCAAGAGAAAACAAAACTTGGTTGTACTTCTGCTGTTCAGTTAGGGATGTTCATGGTAGCTGTATTTTCTGTTAATTTTTCTTTTCTTTCTTCTCTTCCAAAGTTCCTAGATCACTGCTTAAATTGCAGTTCAGGTTAAGATAATAATAATTTTATTTTTCATTTTGAGTAGGGTGAGTGTTAATAATTGTCTCACTATGAAAGCTGTTCCAAGCTTCTGCAAGGCTGAGGGACTGATAAATGAAATACATCTCGATAAAACTCAAAGGACTTTATATAGATAGAACCAAGAAACAACATTAAGCAAGAAATAGTAGGTCTAACACAAACATATTTGGCAAAGTGTGTATCATTTAAATAGATCTCATGATTATAAAGTTGATGAAATCTGCTGGGATTTTTTTAAATGTTATCTTTAACTCCATTCTGAGGTGTCCTTCCTTGCTTAGGCACATTTGGTCCTTTCAAATTTATTCTAGTGTAGATTTTTAGATTGTTACTTTTATTAAGAAAAAGTTCAGTATTTGCTATGGAGATTTTAGATAAGAGGATGCTATAATCTTCTCTCAATTTGGGGTATGCATGCTAATGGTTTTACAAAGCATGTTTAACAAAGACAGGACTTTGTTAATGTTGAGTGTGCCTGATGATTGCATTGTCCTTTAAATGTCTTTCAGTGCCAGTATGCCCACATGAATACATAAATATGTGGACACTTCCCAGAGCTATGTGGATTCTTGATCCTGTCGGATTTTGTACGTTAGATTTAGTTGTACTGGTGCAACTATAATTCTGGTAGCAGTTCTATTTGTGCCCACAGATTTCTAGCTGGAATATCAGAAAAGACTTGGAGCTGTTCGTGTGCCCTTGGTAAAAAAATGCAGTAACTGAGTTCCAACAGATGCCACGGATTAGGAGCATAAAATGCCAATCAAGGGCAGCCAGTCTATTGAAAAAGTCTTTGCAGATAGTAGTGCCTATGGGACAACAGTGGTTTGCATGGATGATTTTGCTTCTATTGGCATTTATTCTTTTCCTTTTATCCTCAGGATTCCTGTACTGGAGGGCTTGAGTCATTTTATAGTCATTCCAGTAGGGTGGCTACAGCAGCAACTACTAATATCTGACAACCTGGATTCTACAAAATTATTTTTTTCCTATTTCATGAAAGGTATTTCTGAAGCTACTTCAGGACTCGGAGAAGATGCCTAACGTTCAACAAGCAGCACACCTGGACCATGCAAATGCTGCTAAATCAACCTGTAAGTAGAAAATTAGGTATACTCTGAAGCAGCCAGATTTATAAAGATCACAAAAACAAAGATTAAAATGCACAGTTCCTAAACTCGAGGAATGCACAAGTAAAGGGAGAACACTGCCTGCTACTACTTGGTAATTGTTTTTTTTAGTGTGTTTGTGTGTGTGACATGATCTGCCCTGTGTAATAGGTTTTATGTTTACTGTGATTCACCTCCATATCACTTCACAATCGTTTTCCCACCGTTGTACTATGTTTACACACATGCACAATTATTGTCTCACTGCATCAGCATTAACATATACTTCCTACCAGTCCCTGGCAACTAATTACCCTCTTTGACTCAGACTAACAATGGATAAATATCATTGAGATATACCATAGATATAAAATCTGTAAGCTATTAGAAAGGTATATTCATCTCCATCCATGAGCAAATAAAAAATAAAAAGCTGTTGCCTCCCATAGTAGAAAATTTGGCCTCTCAAGTGACATGTTATTTCAGGCTGCTTTATATGTCTGTTTGTTTTAAAGCAAGTTCCTTCATGCCTTCTATTTTCCTGCCCTGCAAACCTGGGAGGGCATCCTTGTTAACATTTCTCAAGCCTTAGGAAGCTTGTTCTCCTTAAAATATCTTAGAAGTCACTAATGTGATACATTGCAAAATGCAAGGCTCAAATTCTCTAATGACAGTGTGCACCAAGCTCATCAATATTTCTCATTGTTCCTGGGATTATCATGCTTCTACACCTACCATGTCTTTTTCTATTTGATTATTTATATATAGATTATAGTCTTTGGTTAGATGTCGAAGCATCTATATGGAGTCCTTTTTGGTTTGGTTCTACAGAACACAGAATTGTGGTCTAAGATGACACCTGTTCTCACATAGTGCAAACTGGATGAAGCTTTTTCCGTTTTTACTAAACTGTTTCTGTCCTTCTTGAATCAGTAGAGCAAAAAACCCTCACTAAACAAACAACATCCACTGCTGTGAGTGGTAAGAAAAAGATTTCCATTCAAAATACAGCTTTGAATATACCTTTATTTTATAACAATCAGTTGTGTATTTCTTCAAGGCTCAGCTAGGATATCCAAAGCAATTTCAAATCAAAACAGTTTGTCTTCTCCACATTGCATTTTCATTAAAGACTAAGATTTAGAGTTCCTAAAGTAATGAAAACAGAGTATACTGTGCCTAACAACTTGATATCTTTTACCATCTGCATTTCAAAACACATAGTATTTGCTCAAGTTATTACATTAATAAAGAATCTAGTGATCAGAGACTGTATTTTTCAGTCTAATAAATTATAGCAAGAAAATGTGATGATAATGCCATTTCTTTGGGGATGAGAGTACAGGAAAATTGTCGTTCATTGCAGATGACTGTCATTCATCATTAAGGACAGTTGTGAAGTGTAGGCATAAGGGATCTGGGAAATGGTCATGAAATGTATCCATCATTGTCAAAGCTAACCAGAATACTCCATGGGCAATATCTTGACCTGTATAATTTTGTCTTTGAAAGCAGATTCAAAGGCAGTCAAACTTTCTGTTGTCAAAGTAGTCAAATGAATTTTCAAAGCCCCCTAGAGCAAACAGCTGGGTTATTGAGAGGATCACAGGATGCTGCTATTTGATTTGTAAAAGAATTTGGATTAGAGACCTGCTTTGACAAAGCATGGATCTGAGCACAAGCAGGGGTCTTGGCTATCCTTTGCTGGTACTGAGGCCTTGAGGAGTCAGGATTGTGTAGAAATCAAAATGTTGTTTCTTGTCTCCCAAGATGTAAATGTAGACATGGAATTGAGCCATGTGCATCTGCCTTCTAAATGAAACTGAAAAAAAAAAAAAAAAAAAATTACATAATTTAAACTGATGTCCAATGCCAAAACCAGGCAAGAGACATCACTTCAGCTACCAGACTGGCTGAGCATCAGCCTATTTGTTGGATGTGGCAAGTGATGTCCTTCATATAGCTTGTGTTTTTGTTGGGTTTTATTTTTCCTTTCTTTTTCTTTGCATCTTCAACTGTCTTTATCTTGACCTACAAGTTTTTTTGCTTTCTCTCTTCATATTGTCTCCCTGATTTTTCTAGAAGAGGGGGAGTGTGAGCAAGCAGATCTGCAGTGCTTAGCTGCTGGCCGGGGTCAATGCACCAAAATAAACTCAGAATTACTTGACCCTTTATAAATGTAAATGTTAGAGATAAGTAGAAATCTGTTAAATTAATCTGTTAATTAAATTAATTGTAACAATTCTAATATTGGTAACTTTAGAGATACAAAGCACACTGTAATTTCTAGTGCTTTAAGTTTCCTTTGTGAAATGTTTACTTATAATTTTTATTCCAATCAAAAAACTTGGAATACAACTTACCTTTTGGTGAGAACAGTTAAGATTATCTTTTTAAGTCAGGGAATGCCTATGGGTGCAGGCGTAATACATGCATGTATTAAAATACAGATGTGCATAATTAATTTCTTCACAGCTGGGGCACATGATTGATGGTTATTGCTTTCTAAATGTATACAGAGCATGCAGAAAAGGTTAGATTGAGCTCACAATGACTGCATGAAAAAATTGTTGGAGCCAAATAGCCTTGAGAAAATGGAGAAACCAAATCTGCGGAGTCCAATAAAATTATCATAAACTACAGCAGACAGTATATGTACAGAAATAATCTGGAGAGGTAAGAGCAAGTTTAAGGGGTGACTAGCTAACCATGGATGAGTAACAACACATTCTGAGCATATGCAAAAGCTAGACAGACAGTGGCTACACTGAGGGCTCATCAGGTCATTAAAGGACCAATACTGCAGAATTAAGATATTCAGATATCTTGCTGAAGAGCTAAATGAATTCATTTTGTAGCATTCTACATCTTAGAAATTTGGTGAGATACCAAGTTTGGATCTAGGAATACAATATGATCAGAACCTGAGATAAAGTGAAACTAAACTGTAGAAAATGAAAACCAGATAAAATTATGTTTTTCATACAACAACACATATAATTTGAAATTCATAGCCATGCAATGTTATGAAGACAAAGATTCTGGTAATACATTTAAAAAAGCCAGAGTGGCTATTAGTGTATATATCATATAAATAGCTATAGAAACAGAAGTGCTATTAAAGCTTATATGCCTCTGAACTTCTCGGATATGTTATCCACTGGAAGTGTTGGAGTGGAAGCAGGGTGATGCGTAACTAATTTTTATAGCTGCTTAAACCTTCCTCTGAAGCAGCTGGTGTTAGCCATTTTGAAGGATATTGGGCAAAATGTTACATTGCTCCTATTAGGATTTAAGAGATCAACAATATACAGTAATTGTAAAGCACATCTGAAAGCTAATTTAATTAAGAAATTTTAGCTGACAAAAAGCAGTCATCAATAGCAAAACATCACACTGAAGAGCTTTCACTGGGTTTTAGATCTTCCTTTTGATTATTATAATCAGTGATACTGAAATAAATATAACCTTGAGTATGAAAAACCCTAAATGACCGCTGCAGGGGATTGGAAGAATAGTAATGAGTCAGAGCAGTCCTAAAGAGAGAGTTAGATCACTTGAAAAACTGAATCTATACTAAATAAAGTGTGTTTTAATTAAATGAAATGGTAGGTAAATCTAAGTAATGGGGAGTAATATTCTGGAAAACATTGACTTTCAAAGTTACTTACTAATCCTTGTGAAAAAGCATTTTAAGACCGTATGGCTAAGAGCACTTAAGTTTCAATTTAATCTACAACATGATATGAAGAGGTAATTTTGACTACCAGTACAAAATTAATGAGACTGATGCTACAGTACTACATACAACTTCTTTCTCCATGTTTTTAAGTCTCAATGTCTTTAAGGAAAAGTTGAGAATTTGAAAAGGGAACAGAGAAGAGTTAATATTGGAGGTTATATTGGAGAGAAATAAATAGCTGGAAACTAAACGTAAGCACTTCTCCTAAGAGGTTAATTATCAATTGGAGTTAGTCTACCTGGGGAAGTATGTACATTCTCCTGGCGCATTTGGCACAAGCTTAGGGCTTTTGCAGAAAATATGCTACAGTGAGAGGTACTACTGTTTTTTGTACATGGGTAACTAGAATTTGATGTCTGTTGATAGGTGATCAAGTGATTTATTTTTCTTCTTTGTAGAGTAGGTTTCCCGTTGTTTTCTTTTAGTTCCTGTATTTTGTTGAATCTATTACAACAGCTCTAGACAGGGAAAAGGTATTGACAGCCTTTATGATCTTTTATGGTATTTTTTAAAATCCTGTTTTTTAATGAATTATTCAGGAGTTTTGTTCTCCACTCTGTAGGACTGCTTGTCTTCCATTTCATTTTGCAATGATTCCTATTCCTAAGTAATTTTTACCAAAAAAAAAGAAAGGAAAACCAAAAGAATATAAAAGAAGCAGAACTCTTCCTCAGAGGATAGATGAGGAAAACAGTATTTCTGTGTTCAGGAAAACAGTATTTCTGTGTTCACTTACTGCTTTAGAGGATGACCTGATTGCACTTTTCGGAGGTATTCCACATTTTCCACATTTGCAACATCGCCAAAAATCTGTGTTCAGTGTATGGTTTAGGTGATCATCTGTTATCTGAAAAGCAATGAAACTTAAATAACAACAGGTTGCCTTCTGTAACACTAATGTGTCTTTTGCTACACTTGCAGTAATATTGTCTTCCTAGCTTAAGGAGTGAAATCCTTTTTGCCTTATGTTCTTTCTGTTGCTCAGTAGCAGGACTTTGCCACAGAGAGCATTTACGACATACATTCAAGATGAACTGATTGGTTTTTTTCCCTTCAGAATATGAGGCCAGTGTGTAGTAAGAAAATTTCATTCTGAGATAATTAATATTAAGTCACATATATGGTGTCAGAAAATATTTGATATTAATAGCTAGTCTTAGGTTTTATATGCAAAGTAAATTCTGATGGTTCCTTGCCTTGCTTTAGCTTATAGATGGAGTATATATTTTATAGATTCCCCCCTCCCCCCTGCCTTGGGGATACCCCTGTGTGTATATATTTAGATATTTTTATAGGTGAAGATAGTGTATAAACATGTTAATATTTTAAACCACAACTTTGTTTTTTATGTTGGTGCACCAGCAAATACAGATACTTTAATACAAATTATGTAAGAAATTTAATTGCATTTGATATTAATATGTCCCATTTTTTGAAGAAATTCTTATCAAGGCTAAGAATATTTACTTTTCATTCTGAAATGAAACATTGCTAAGGAAAGAGCTTCAAAGAGTCTTCTTAACATTCTGCTTCATCTAATGAGTAAATAGCATATGGATGTAAAAGGTGTGGTATACATCTTAGTTATGCTTGCTAGGCTGTATTTGGGGCTGATATTTATGCATGAAACTAGATTTTCATATGTCCAATACTTTTTCAAAAGTATTTCCTTTTGTGAAGTTGTTGTCTATATGCCATCTCTAAAACTTTTTTTGTGTCTTGCAAAAGCCCACAAAGACATTTTCAGTAGTCGCACTTTTGTTTTCTCTGATACCAGCAACATTCTGCAGGACTACAGGTTTTTCATTTCTCAAAGCTAACAAAAAAATGTTTTAGGAGTTAAAGGGACAACATCCAAAGTAGATTCAGTATGAAAGACAGTATGCTGAGCAGTCGGCACTTAGGACAGCACTTCTTTTTGATAATTTTTTATGCAATAAACTTACATAGGTGACAAGGTGACACCCTGATAAGATTTATGATATAAGTATATGACACAGTTGTTGGTTAAT
The DNA here is from genome assembly GCA_004320125.1 of Scolopax mira. NCBI lineage: Eukaryota > Metazoa > Chordata > Aves > Charadriiformes > Scolopacidae > Scolopax > Scolopax mira. Next base: position 25,830 of record BJBW01004244.1, read on the forward strand.
TCCTTATTTGAAATATATAAGTGGGAATTTATGATATGTAGAACTGGTGTTGGACTTTTGTATAGGTGGAAATTTTTTGCCCATATAATTTTTTTCTCTATCTCTCTCAATCTATTTTTTCAGTATATCTATGTTCCCATAGTCATTGGAGGCATTAGAAAAAAATGGAACTGTTGGTTCCATTAATCAGGATCCTTTTAGCTGTTAATACTACCATTTATGAGATACCAGAATGCCTGCGGAAAGAGATTATTCATCAAATAAATTTTTCAATTGTTTGCTATAGCTGTGGGTCTGAATAAAACATGCCTCCCGCAGAACTCAGTTATCTTTCAGTTTTGAATTGTTTCCCTGCACAAATGCTGATATGATTTTATTGTTAATAGAGTAATTCTAGTAGAGATAGTATCTAAAAATATTCTTGATTATGGTAGTTGCAATATTTTAGACTGAGTACTTCATTCATATCAAGGTAATACTTGCACAAATTAGAAAAGTTAAAGTGAAAAAGGATGTCCTTGTCTATCAGGGTGAAATCTTGGCCCTGCTGAAGAGGTTTGCTCCATTTGTTATCTGAACGATTCCAGGAGGCTTGTTCCAGAGTGCTTTATACAGTGCCTCCAAAGGCCACTCATTGCAAACTGAGCAGCTGCAAAACAAAAGTTCTCTGCAGTACAAAACTGGGCACCTGCAATTTAAAAGTCCCCTTTCTGGGAACTAAGTTACCAGGGGAAATTACTTGACAACACTTGGTTTGAATGTATATTTCCTTCAACCCTAGCTAAGGTTGAATCTAGCATGCATGCTAGCTAAGTGTGTTAATGCTAAAATATAGAACATTAAATCTCACATGTTAAGTGCTGTGGTAAAGGGAACATTCAGGTTGTATTGCTGTCCTCCTTTTGCACCAAATCTTCACCAAACACAGCATAAGTTCTGGAGCCTTATTGTCTACATTGGATTCAATCTTGAAATGTAACATGAGTTTACAGGTTGAATCTGGTGGGCTGAATTCTAATAGCTCTCTGAGTACTGTTTACACTTCTACAAATAAAAGGAATCGATCTCAAAAATATGCTGCTTATTGTAATATGAGACAATTCCAACCTCATATGAGGTAATAAGAGGTAATTCTGGTGCAAAAGTTGCATCTGATGGATGTTTCCCTGCACATGTACAAATATATTCTTTATCTCTGTCATGTCTGAGATACATACCTGTGAGTGTATGTATATATATATATATATAAAATAAATTGAGATTTTTTTTGATAATTCTGACAGGCTGTAATTCTCTGCTTTTGTGTTTTTAAAGAGTACAGACAGAAGGTTCAAATAGTCTTCCATTTTGTAACCACTATTCCATGCCTGTTTTTCAACTGTTCCTCCTGTTGTCCGCTCCTCCACATGGCAATTAATTGCAGGTGCATCACTGCAGGGGAGATAGTATTACAATAAAAGCATATCTATTTGGAAAATTATCTCCTGGAAATTGAAATTATCATATTTGTTAATGTTGCAACTTAATCATGCAGAAACTCACAATCAGAGAATTAGGGCTCCCAAAATTACAGTAATTTTCCTTTTCAGCACATGATAGGATTCTGTTCACCTGGCTGAATATTTGTCTTTTATTTGTTTCCAAAGAATATGCCCATCTCATCATGATGAAGGTGTTTTGGCCACAGTATAGTTTGCCATGCAAAGCTAAAAAATAGTTGGTGCTTAATTCCAACTTCTTTTTCACTATGGTTTAAGCTGGCAGCAACCCCCCAAAAAAATGTAGAGAATAGATATAAATCATGGCAAAGAGAAAGAAATGTAAAAATTGAGATTGTATTAGGCACTGAAAGTCACAACTGTAGAATATCAACAACTGATATTTATGAATTGTGGGAACAGTGCATTCACCAATGTGTCCTCTTCCATCAGGACCAGACTAGTTTAGATGACCATTCATCACATCAGCATGGCTGTCAGTGTAACAACCATTTTTGGTTCCCTTTGGGATCTGTAAAATAATGGATAGGAAGGCAGCACCATTGTTTCCCATTTTCTTATGCTTGTTCATTTTTTGTGTGCTTCAGGCTAGAGAAGGGAAGAAACCCAGCTATTTTGTGCTAGAAAATTAATTCCCTTTGTTGAAAGTTATGGCAGTGTTTTTATAACCAGAGTAGGTGCTTGTACCATTTACTGCAAGTGTTACATTCCAAAATAAGTATATTCTCAGTTGAATTTCTGTTATGGTTACATGCCTACCCATTTTCATAGTAATAAAAACAACAAGTTTTTGTTATTCATTTTGTTGAGTGTTTTGACATCAGCTAACAGTTCAGCAGCAACTAGGGTGTTGTTTTATTCCAGCCTGTTGTGCTGGCTATTACTGTTTAGTAGCAGTGGTACCTTGGAAACCCAGTCTAAAGTCAAGCCCTGTTGTTCCAGACACCCTATGGGCAAATAGTAAGGATAAAAAAACCAGATTCTCACTACCTCTCACAGCTTGCCGGCTAGATTTAAAGCTGAATGTAATGAGTAGATAAATAGGTTTGGGAAGGTAAGATTATAAATCATGACCATAAATTAAAATCAGAGGTCCCAGTCCACTGACTTTCTACCTACCATATTTACTTGCTAAATGTTATTTAGACTTTTTTGCTTCCCCAAATTTACCCTTAAAATAGTGGCTGTCTTGAACATCTATTCTAAAATTCTTATCTATTACCACACATGAGGTGTTGTTGAACGGTGTGGCATTTATACTTTTAGAGGATTTTCTGTTATTTTGATATGAGTGATAAGATAGCTTAATGGATTTTGCAGTGGTATGAGACTGGGCATTCTTGCATTAAATAGAACATTAAAACAGTCAGGAAATGCTATGTGTATTTCAGTATTAGTTATATGTGCATTGAAGAGGTTGGTTTACCTTTGTATTTGGTATGGGCATTACAGACACCTAAATTAATACTTCAGGTGATAGAATTAAAATGTCTATTTTAAATCACCTTGGATGTCTGTGAAGATGTAAAGGAAGGGAAAATTAGAATCTAATTTTTTAGTTTTTATCTAATTTGTATAATTGCTAAGAAATACTTAGTGTCTGCATTCAATGGTGCTCACATTTGTATAATACTTAGAAGAACAAGTTCTTGAAATTGAAGGATAATATTCATAGTGTGGATGAGGCTATGGTGTCTCTGGAAAGTATGAGTAAACATCTTAAACTTTCTTTCTCACACTAAAAAAATCCTTTTCTATTTTCTACATCTTTGCAGCAGCATGATGATTTTCTATCTTCTAATGATGTTGGACTGCCATGGGAAGAGGTAGATTCAGATGGACTCTATTCAAGTTCATTTAGTAATCTGTACAAAAGTTGAAGAAGTTAGGGGGCAGGAATCAATCTTTTTGGGGTAGTCATTTGCTGCAGAGATGTCTGCAGTGTTGAACCTGTGATTCCACATTTTCACCCCTAACTGCTTAGCCCACATCAGCAAAGGCAATATATCCTTTTAATGAGCTGTTGAGAATCTAGATAATGTATTCTATTCAGTTAATTATTTTAATAGTTATTCCATACCCCCAAATTAGTCCTGGTTTTAATTATTTCTCAGTTTGCTAGTTAGCCATCCCAAAGCTATCCTGTGAAAGGTAGGGTTAAGGTGCATCAGTGTGCAAGAGGAGTGGAGCATTTTAGATTGGTACTTAAAATGTTTGTATCAGTCACATTTCATGTGAAACCATGACTGGAAAATTCCTTATTTTAACTATTCTTCCTCTCCCAACAACAAAAGACTGCAGCTCATTTACCTGTTAGCAAATTGACTTGTGGTTTGTGCTATAGGTTTCTCAGATTGTCATAGTATTCTTTGAAAAAGCAAAATAAAAGAATAGGAAAGAAGGGGATAAAAATCTTCTATACCTCTGTCTTGTTTTTTTTCTTCCATTTCTCTGGGGGATACTAGCAATGTATTTTCCATTGCTCTTTAACTATGTGCCTTGTATGAGTCTGTACAATGTCTTTACCACTTTCAACAAACCTAAATGAAAATCCTTGATGCAAACAGTGATCAAATGTTGTTGCTTGAATGCACCTCTGTCACTGATTTGATAACAATGCAGGAAGAAACAGCAGGGAAAATTATTTTATGGGTGAAGATTTGTTTTCCTCTAACTCATGCATGTTTTCCTTCTGTACAAAAGCACTCTATATGGCTGTGTCTTCCACTTGTCCAGTGAAGGTCAGATATATCTCCTCTTCAGCCAGCTGAGTGAGGGTACTGGTTCCTACCTCTAGGAGACTTAGGTACAATGGTGCCCTACCAGTTCTTCAGCCTCTTACACATTGCTATGGATAGATCACAGCACCTGTGTTTAGACATGACTTAAGATTTTCTATCTTCTAAATATAGGGTGGGGAATTTGAATGAAATTTGTCCTGACCTTTTACTAAACTTCTTGACTACAAATGAACTTTTGTTTGTACTCATTTCTCTGGGAAATGAAAAAATAAGAAGCTTAAAGAGGCTACTTCACAAGTTTGGTGGTAGTTTTTCTAGTGACAGCTTTTTGCGTTGTGAGGTTTGGGTGTTGCTTTTTTTTTGTGTGAGAGTATTCAGCACATTTTTCTGGTTGTGTTGGTTGTTTCTCAATTTTTCAGTAAGAATTAGTTACTTCATGCTGTTCTTTCAGTAGAATGTTGAATAATAAGAATGCCTTGGATAAAGGAAGGAAATCCTCTGATGAGTCAACTGTCTGGCTTGACAGACACCAATGCTCTGGTTTTAAAATATGTTAATTTTACTGATGAATTCTACAGTTACCTAGATCTCTATTATTCTGCCTCAAAGATCTTCAGGCCCACGCAGAATCACATTCTGGAATCTGGGGCCCAGAATGTAAAGCTGAATTGTTAATTAAAATAAAACTTTTTTGCCTTCAAAACATGTCACTTAATTGAATTAAGCTGTAGGTATGGGGAAAGAAGGAGCAACTTCAAGTTTTGCTGAAGCTTTGTTTCTCTGGACAGGAAATTCTTAAGAGGGAAACAATTTGAATAAACCTTTTAGAAGAAACATTCACAATGCTTAAAATGCAAAAGACTGGGGGATATGGGAGGATTTCTATCTAAATATGCCAGACTGGAATTTCTCTTGTGAAATTCCCCTCAAAATATAGATATTTTTTTTTGACCTGCTTTGTATGGAGACAGCTCATAGGCCTATCACATATAAGCAAGAATCAATCATAGTATGAAACAGAGACTAGAGGCATTCCCTTTGTACCTCACACCATCAAAGTGCCTTTTATTCAAATGCCCTACAGGAAAATCGGTTCTCAAAATCTTCCTGGAAACAAAATCAATATAATATTTATTTAAACAAATAAGGAAGAAGACAAAGGACATTTTTATACCTTCTAATGGAATTCTGTGCACAGATTGGTGGGTTAGCACTGAATCTATGTCAGTATGACATATGCTGAAATTTAGAATAAAGTCAGATCACTAGCTTGGCCTAGAACTATTTGTTGGCACAGAACCTCTGATAAGCTAATGAATATATATATACTGCTTCCAAATGCAACCAGTTTTATGTCAGCTAGCTCAACTTTTTTGGGAGGTATTTCAGTTCCAGGATTAACTTCCCAAAATCTGGGCCTCCTCTAAGTGACTTGTCTGAATGCCAAAATGACAGAAGCAGAATTGAAAATGTCTACTCCTGGCCATTAACATAGCTATTGCAAAGCCCATTTTTCCTTATTTTATTGTGCCATGAAAAAGGTTATAATTATATGATTTTTTAGAAGTGCATAAAGGGGAAGAAAAAGACCGTCTAATATCCAGCTAGAGACATAAAATATTTGGCTCCTAATTCTAGAGCAGTCTAGAGATAACAATTTTCAAATTCTTGATTACCAAATTTTAGGATTTATGCTCTGTTTTCCTGTACCTGATATTTACTATATGAATTGGAAACTGGCAAAAATCTTTTCCATAATACAGCGGAGAGTCTGGATGAATTGGAAAGTACAACTTAATTGTGAACATAATTGCACTTCTTCTGGATAATTGCAATTGTAATTCAAGCAAGACAGATTCTAACAGTTGGGTCAGATTTTTAATTTTATGATCTAAATTAGTAATGAGAATATTTCCATAATCTTTCTCCATAAAAATTGACTTCATAACAGAGAGGTCTGCTGGTCTTGTCTTGTAGCCTTTATGATTATCAGTGATAATCAGAAACTGTTTTTCCATAAATTTGTGCTGCTTTTATGCTTCCTGACATACATACCAAATGTAGGTGGATACTTTATGAAGCAAAACTTAATTTTGTAGGTTCTAGTTGAAAGAAAAATAAACTAGACTATGCATGTAGGATTAAGAAACATGAAGGTTTAAATAACAGGTGTACACAGGAATAGTATTTAGCTTTTTTTTTTTTTCTTCTTTTTAAGCGATTTAGTACTTTGGGAATCTTGAAAACCATATTGAGTCAATTATAGAAAGCCCAATGCAGGCTACTTTTCACAGTGTGGCTGCAGTCAGACAAAATGGTATAATGCATAAAGAAGACAAGCAGATCAGTACAAGAATGCATAATGCTATCGTATAAATCAGTAGTGTTTCCACATCTGATAGGCAGTCGTGCTGAATACAATATATCTTGAGACTGATAACGTGGTAATATAAGGGCACTTAAGGCAAGTGGTGAGGGTGGTTAGGACTATAAAGATTTTTATAAGACGAGACTGAAAGTTTAAGATTATTTATGCACAAGATAAATTGGAAACTTCTATAACCTGTCTCTTAAAGCAAGATTTAAGAGAATATCCTGTACCATCAAACAGAATAAATTCAAAACAGATAAACAAGATTTTGTGGGTTTTTTTCCTGAAACACAAAGGAAAGACAAAATTAAAGGACACAAAGACTGAAATTTAAGATGATTCAGACAGACATTTGACACCTTTCTCAATGAGAATTTTAAACAATAATCATATGCTTTTTTAAGAAAAGACAATTTTTAAAAGAAGTGCCTGAGGCAAACATATACTTTTTATATAATGGTTTGTTACATTTTCTTGTGATGTATCTTGGCTGGGCAGGATTAGAAATATTGACTAAGAGTCCATATACAGGAAATGCTAGAGTGGATGTTTAGAGTGGTCTCAATATACATGAGGGAAAGGTAGTAAGAGACAAATTGCAAGAGATCATAAAGTATAGCATGTCTTTGAGCACTACAATAAACAGGCTATTCAGTCTTGCTACACTGCAGTTAGCTGTGGTAGTAAATCTACCAGACACTGTTATGCTATAAGGAAGAAAAGGGGGTGAAGTAAATTCAGTCTGGCAAAGCCACACATAAGAGAAACTGGTAATAGCCTACACATGCCTAGAAGGCATTAGGGTCTAAAATGGAGGCAAAGTGATTGGTGTGATTCACAAGTGTCTGACAGAGAACACTAAAATGAAATGAAGGGAGAGTCTATCAGGAAAATGTCTGATTGGTGAGATGTTTATAAACCATAGACACCCTCCTGTGGGAATGTGAGGGACAGCCCATGAACTGGGATTATGAAAAATGCATTGACTAACACATGAGAAAATTTGATCAGTCCCATAAAAGCAGAGAACCGAAGGGAATGCTTCTATCAGAATCCACATCTCTACCATCTATTATGCCCTTTATAATACTCTGAAGACTTCCTATTGAAATCCCTGTGGAAAAGTTGTCACTCATTTCGGTCAAGGTGGATCAAAACCTTAATACTAATACAGGCTATGTTTATCATAGTAATTTGTCTAGAAGCAAAGTTGGCAATACTTCTAGGATCACAGGAAAATAGGTATTCAGTACTCCTTTAGCTGTGTGCTTAGAGCTGTAGAGATAATGCATAAACTGAGTATCTGTTTTCCCTTATAGGAAGAATTAATTAGTTACACTGGTGGTGGTGGGGAGATTATACTATTCCAGGAAAACATTGTAGGTTTATGTAGAACAAAAGACTATTTTGTTCTATATCTGGAAATGTAGCATGTGAAAGTTTGATTTCCCTTGTTTATCTCGAGGGGTTTTTTTGTTCTCATTCAGATGTCTCACTTACAGGGGCCTCAAGTGTGCATGGAGCCCATCTTATTCTCGCACAGATTGTTGCCCTTCTGATGAAGAGGTTTTACCACTTTAGGCGAGACTGGAGAGGAAGTCTGTCAAATGTGCTGCTGCCTGTCTTCTTTGTTGCACTTGCAATGGCCTTGTTTAGTGTGAAGCCGCTGGCTATTGATTATCCTTCTCTCAAATTGACACCTAGACTTTATGACAATGCAGAATCCTTCTTTAGGTAGGTAAATGGCTCATTTATCATCATCAATATCCAGGGTTCTGGGACCTTTACCCTTGACTTCTTTTTTTTAAAGACTATTTTCATTCTAGAAGAATAATATGTTACTTTTTACAACAGATGGTTATTTTTCAGATGTTTAGATTTTTGTAGATTATTATGAAGGAGAGATAAAATTAGAAATGCATTGTGCAGAGGATTTTCTAAAGGAAGGGGCAAAGACTTCCTTTTTGGAAGGAAGTTTCAACTGGCTAATCTGTTTCAATACCAGTCATGGCTACTTATATGTAAATGCACAAGTGTATTTAAACAAGCCTTTACGTGCTTCATTTTAACTAATTGCTTAGGTCTGAAACTATTTTCTCAAATAATTCTAAAGTTTAAAAGTGCCACACAGTATTAACAAAGCCTGGTGCCCTACTTACTCAGCCTCTAGTTTCTATATGCTGAGTTTTAAACCAACTACATTTATTTATTTATTTGTAATATGCGGTATCTATAGCTCAGCTCTCAACTATTCTGTATTGAATGCGTATCACATACAGATCACTTTCTCTCTGGAACAAATATCTAGATATATTCAGAAACATAACATGAAGCTCTTTGAATTTATAAATGAAACATAAAAGCTCTTAAAGCATGCTGTTAGGAATGCATGTTTATAAAGAGAAAGATGGCCATGGGGAGACACTGAGATGTGTTTAGTCATAATTTTATTGAATTTTCTTTACATGCTCATGTGCAGTTTTTTAAATGAGAAAATTTTGCTGGTTTTGTGTGTTTCCTATGCATGCATTTATAGTTCTTTAAATTTTTGGTAAATGTTTAGGATCTTGAGCCTGAAAGTTAATAGAATTAGACATATTAACATGTTTGTGGTTTCTTCTTTTTTTTTTTTTGATTCCTTTCCCCTTCCTCTTCCCCCATTGCCCACTTTGAACAGCACTGAAGATGATAACCTAGGAAACCTTTCCCAGATTCTACTGAGATACTTCTCTGATCAGGACCACACATGCATGCATTCAAAACAAGGGTAACTGTGAATAACATAACTACTTCCTTAATTTCAATCTGTAAATATGGTAAATTCAATATTTATTTTCTCTGTAACGTAAACTATCTCAAGCTTTTCTTACAGCATGAGGTTAGTGACAAATCAGTTCTGATGAAGGACCTGGCACCCTGGTGAAATACTGGGTGGCTTCATTGTTAAATATCTGATCCAGATCTCCTAAAAGTCAGTGACAGGCTTTGGATTAATTTCAAGAGGATTTTGACCAAGTCTGGTGTCCATAGGAATGAAAAGTGAGACAATAATTTCAATATTTGTTAGGAAACATTCCAGATTTCTAAATTTAGAAATGCAGAGTTGTGACCATGCTTTAATATGACCATACTTTAATATGATCATGATGCAAACATAAGGCATGCAGCTCATTTGCTGCTTTCATATAAATATTTATAGTGAATCTCCTTTGATAAAAATAAATAAAATTGATACAGATTTTGAGACAGCTGTCACCATGATAAAATGCTAAAAAGGTCTTCAAGATGCCAGATATGCTTGTTAATCTGTGGATTTCTTCTGTTAAGTAATGTAATCATTTCATTTAATGGTTGTTTGTATTTACATAGGTTTAATGGTTGTTCCTATTATATTTATTCCTATTAGAAAAAATTATTCATGTTGGCAGATGCAATCTATGTCACCCCGGGATTCATGCAGATGTGTGGCTAAACAAGAAGTACGTCACTTTATATTTACTTATGTACGCAAAAATTATGCATGTGAATATTACCTCTAATATACGCTTCTTTTTGAAGAAGAGTTTAATAGAATTAGATGATTCTATTAATCTAATTTCTATTTCATCTAATGTTTGGGCTATGCGTTCTGAACTCTTCAGGGAAAGTACAATTTTGACGTGTCTGTGCGGATGCACTAGAAATGGTTATAGATTGACCTGAAATAACAGGAATCGGAGGTGGCTGAGCTGTTCTCAGCAGATGCAACTTTGCTTTAAATATATTATAGGACTTTGCTTACAAAAAAACCTCAGAGAAAACAAGTTTAAAACATAACACTTCCATAATACCTAGAAGACTGCCTGCTTTCAAAAGGGAAGGGCAAGTGATCTTAGCTGATATAAGATACCAGGGGATCTACATGTGAATGAGATTTAATTGTTAGAGTTTGGTTTTGATTTGGATTGTGTATTTGAAAATAAAATAACCTATGAGGAAGGAAAGAATTTTGAAAAAGATAATGAATTTCTGAGTTTCCTGTCTAGTGAGTTTTCCTGCTGACTTGCTCTGAGATTGAGTAATAAACAGGAATGTGTAACTGTGTCTGAGGTGACGAATATATTTCCCTGGGTGGGAACATTCTATCAAATAAATTCCTTCCTTCATAAAGATATAAATATTTAGAGTAAGAATTGCATCCGAAATGCAGCAATACAGTTTTGGGAAAAGCGACAGGAGGAAATTAATTTTTTACATTGCTGGACAAAGAAAAAATTTGCATACAATACTAATGAGACATATATTTAAATACTTAAATAAAGCTTAAATAAAGTGGGAATGGAAACTCACACAAAGAGAGGCCCATTAACCATGGAAGCTCAAAGGAGAGAATTAACTAACAGTGGAGGCAGAACCTGTATCTGTGAGCTATGGAAAAGCAGAATATCTGAGAGTCAATTTTAATTTTTGTAGGGTTGAGATGTCAAATAAACATTAACATTTTTCAGCTGATGTACATAAGGCATTTTATAAGGCTCCCAAGATATCTGATTATATCTTTTCTTTAGATGTGAGAATATCTCACTGAAACATTAGAAAAAAAATTCATTTATTCTTCTCTGCAGTCCATCAGTGATTTTTTTTTTAGAAGCACATTGCATTAATTAGAATTTTGTTTTCATCTTATACTCATCTGATACCTTTTTTGTGTTTCTTTTCAGGCACAATATCAGTCTTGCCTTTTTCATTGTTGTAAACTTTTCTAAACCTATATACAAGTTTTGATTTTTAAAAAAAAACCCTGACAGGGTTGCAAGAGAAGTCAAATGTGGTTCTAATATGTAGGTGACGCAATTATTTGAGATGCCTTATAAACATAAAAGCATATATAATTTATTGAAAAACATTCAAAACTGAGAAAGGCAAATACAGTCGAATCTACATAAAAATTAAAATATAGCTATATGTAGTGCCACTGATTTTTAAGAGTGCTTTATTTTTCGTATACTGTTTTTCAGATGTGTCCAAGTTTTAATACCTCTGCTCCCTACATGAAGAATAAGAAAGGACATATTTTGTATAATCTTTCAGGGTTCCTTGTGGAAGAATATTTAGTGAGGCCTTCCAACAAAGCGAGGTAACCTTTAAATATCTAACCTTTGTTTATGCTTTTTGTATAAAAACCACAGTCTTTCCTGATCCTAAGCATGGACTTACGTCACTGAGAATATAAGGGGTAGTTGCCTTTGTCTGATGGGTGTTATCAAGGCACAGAGTCAGGCTAAGGTGAAATGGAACCCCCTCCATGGTAACTTCTCAGAGCTTCCTCCAGCAGTTGCATTGATAATTACCTCTAGGCATACCCTGGCTCTTCTTGCCACACAGTGAGTTATTTTAGCATCTCAGAGAAAGAACAAGTATATGTATATTCAAATCAGATGAACAATATAGTTTCCATTTCTTAGAGACTCAATCAAATAAAGATGGATATGCCCCAGTTAATCCTTTCTTTAAATTAAAAGGGCTGGTATCCCCCTGGCAAGACTTGATTTTTTGTGATACTAGTAGTATATATGTGCCTTTACAGTTCAACCACTGCCCTTGACATACGTGCAAATGGTAGACCAGGTATGATTTTATCAAGAAGGAGAAGGAAGTGTTAACTACTTCCACATTTGGAAAAAAAAAAAAAAAAAAAAAAAGAAAAAAAAGAAAAAGTGTATCTTATGTGATGAGCATAAACATCTTAACATGAAAGATTTGAGCTAGAATATGAATGGAACAGGAAGAAATCAAGATGTTTTAAGATGTTTCTGAAAGTCAGTAGCACCTCTCTTGCTTACAAACCCTCCTATTGCTCAGGAATTTCAGCTTTCAAAAAGTAGAAATTCTTATCTGAGGACATCCTTTTGCATGAACAGAACAATAATGTACACCTGATTAAGAATAGATTCAGCTCCTCCTTCAGCTCTCCTCCTAACAGAAAAGGGGTTTCTGAGGCATGAATTTTTACTTTCAGTTGAAAAATAATTACTGTAGATATTACCACTTCGTCATTGCAAGAAAAGACTGCTAAACTTGAGGCAGGTAACTTGTTATTACTTTATTTTCTATTACCAGATATGGTGGTTGGTCTTTTGGAGGGAGGAAAGCATTTGAACTGCAAGATAAAATATTGAATAACACCAAATCTAAACCTCTGGTTAAGGTAAGGGTAGCATGTATGTGTGCACATTTGTGTACATGTTGCTTATTTATTCAGGCTCCAGGCTTCATGGCACTTAGCAAATAATAAATTATTATATAAAATCCATGCATTTAGAAATTGAGAGGAAAGCTCTCTTGTCTATTACAGTTGTTATGGTTTTGGAGGGACTAGCCACTGAGAGGAATGATTATAGTCCATTTCCTTGTTCACTATTCTTGAAGTATTCTCCTGTGTTCCGAGAAGCAGTTTTATGACAGTCAAATGATACAGCTTTTGGGTTTTTTTCCTGTGAGCTTATTTCAGAGCTCACATTTAAAACTTTTTGTTAGGTAGTCAATCCAGATATTCCTTTTTTGGTTTTTTGTTTTCTTTTGTCAGAATTGACAAAAGTTCATTGAACATCTCAAAAATATTACTAATTTTTTTTGTTTCTGTTAAGAATACTTTTCTTTGCTATACTACTTTATTTCTCTCCCTTGCACCCCCCGAAAAAAAAAAGGTAAAGATTTAGCATCTAGGAATAGTTACTTCTGTATATCAAATATGCTGCTTTGTGGTTTTAATCCTCTTTTCAAATATGAGTAACTTTGCACTCTTATCCCAGAGAAACAGAAGTGTGCCTTGCTGAAATTGATATGAACCCCAAATCTCTTCTTGACAGTAGATCATACTGTATGGCCACAGTACACAGAACCAGTGTGCTGTCTGACAGAACCAGCTCTTCTGTCTGGAGCTTCCTCTAAAGTCAGGAAAAGAAAGGTTATTATAAGAACAATTGAAATAAAGAGCTTTTCCTTGAAGCTGCTTGGTGCGCACTGGAAAGATACAGTATCTCCATACTGTAAAAAAATGGGATGGGACCTAGAGGCTAACAGGTAACCATCAGTGCAAGGGATTTTATTTTCTTGGGAAATCTTTGAAAGGTTCTGAGGTCCATTCATACGTGGACCGCTGATGAGTAGAGGAACAACAGTTTTGGAGTATTGAAGATTATCAGTGAGAGGTCTCTATTTTTGTATTTGAGACAAAACAGATTTTTTAAGTAGAAACTGTGGACTTTCTAGATTGAAATACGAAAGCAAGATGCTTCTATCTTTAAATCATTTTAGTTGCTAGATTTTAGTTGCTCTTACAAAAGAAGAAGAGAAGGAACAGTGTAAATAACTCTATCCCAAAATCCACTTGTAGACAAAATGTTAAAACTACATACAGATATTCTCCAATTCAATAAAATTTCATGATTAGTTTTGCAAAATCAATGTCTATTTGCAATGCCTTTTGCGTGTGGTTTTGTTAAAAATCTCTTCATCTTATATACACACCTTACCTTACATATTTTCATTTTGGTCATTTGTGATCTCCCTTCTACCCCCATATTTCTTATAGCTTTGAACTACAGTTCCATCAATCCTTCATTAGGAACAAAAAGTGCTAGAGGATTTCAATAAGATTTGTTTTTCTGACTGCTATTTTAGTCCCATGTATCTTTAATCATTTTAGACTCTTGTTTTGACAGGCCTGCACCGTGGATTTTGTCAGGGTCCTTTTTTCCAAAATATCTTTGGCATAGAGGTCCACCTGCTGTGAACACAGTGATAAATTATAGTTATACTGTTAGTGAATAAGCTTCATATTTCAGACCCAAAGAAAATAGTGGAATAGATTTATAAAGGCCACTGTGTTATCTAAAATACCTCCTGGAAGTGGATTTCAACTGATGCAATGTCAAATTATTGCATTAACCTTTCAGTAATTAACGACCAGATTTTTACTTTGACCTTTCAGGCTTGTTCATGAGACAGTGAATGTACCATTTACATAGCCTTGTGTGAAAGAAAATGAAAAATTTGCATTTCAAGATACTTTCTGTACAATTCATTTCATTTTTGAAAAAATTTGAGTCTTTAGACAGTATTCTCCAGTCTCAAAAGTTGGGATTTGAGTCTTTACTCTATAGTAATAGTGTAAGTGTCCAGAGGAAGTTATATCTCTCCAGTCTTATAGTGCTTCTCTCTGCCTCCTCGTCATGAATCTGGTCCAGCAGTGCTTAGCTTTTTCTTTACAGGCCTTGGGTTAGTGAAATTGTGTCTAGCATTATTCTGGAATATTAATAGCAGGTTAAGAATAGTATGGAATAATGGAGAGCATGTCTTTACAGAACTTGTATCTAATGTGGTGAGGGATTGTGTTTTTCCTTGGGAAGGAATTTTGTCACCAATAGATAGAAGACAAAATAACAAAAATAAGAATTAAGCATTTAAATCTATATATTTATTCCATTGCTCATATCTTTTCTGCCTTCTGTAAATAATTACCTGTGTGGCAGACAGGAATTACGAAATGTATTTCAGCTGGAAGTAATATTTTCCTTTTTTATATTTTAGCTTTGCAATCAATTTAGAATAAGCCACATGAGTTTAGAAAATAGAGCTTAAATGTATCTTCTGATGAAGTGAACGATCATAAATTTGTCTTTTGCCAGTTTATAAATAATTAAATATCCAGCTTCAATTTTATTTGATTCAGTTACATGATGTAGCTTGAAGGAAGAATTCTAATTAATGTATGGGAAATTGAAATGTATTGTTACACACAATGCTGTATTGTGGGTTTTTTATTTCCATTTGAATATCGCTCACATTATATTTCTAAGGTGTTTTGTGAACACTTGAGACCTTACCCCTAGTTTAGTTAAATGAGGATGTGTTGTCAGAATTTTGCTTTATTGTTTTCTTAATTGCTATTTTTTCAATACAATGACCACAATTACAGTGGAATTTCATTATGCATGAAACCTTTTTAAAAGCACAAGACTTTTAAAAAAGATAGAATAAGAAATGTGTGTGGGGTTTGTGTGAAAAAGACTGGCTACCCTTGTTCACTTGTTTATGTTTCATTGCTCTGTTTGCCATTTGCACGGGAGATCCAGCAATGCAAAGATTTGCAGTTTTCCTCAGGACACCTAGGTTCATTTTCACTTCATTTCTTTAAAGAACTCTCTTTTTAATTGAAGAATGGGAGATCTAGTTTGTGTAGTAATTTGTGAGAACTGAACTGCAGGAGAACAAAGGAAATGCATATGAGTTTGCAAAGCAGGGAAGAGTTTGGGGTTTGCTCTTTTTTCTTTTCTTTGAATGTGGGGACATAAGATGTTATTGAGATTTCAAGCAGTTGTGAAGTCCACATAAAGAAGGATAGAAAATAAGAAAGCTAGTGCAAGCAAGAGCAGTGGTAGATCAAAGCTGCTCATTTTAAAAATAATGACTAACAGACCTTACGGCAAAGAAGATTCAAGAGTGAGACGTACAGGAGAAATGACACTGGATCTCAGAATGATGTTTGAAAGCATGATATGGGATAGATGTGAGGAAATGGAATGGACAATTAGAGTGCTGGAAATATTGCCTCACAACAAAGTACAATGAGGAGGTCCAAACAAGTAGGTAGTCAGGATAATAAATCACAAGAAAATAATTATTAAGAGAGGGAAACTAAATATTAGACAACCTGTACTGGGAAACATAGAGAAGAACGTGGCAGGAAATCAGCCAATGTCCAAGTAAGCATTGTAGCTGGATACTACAAGAAATCAAAACCAGAATTATCTTCAAGTAAATAGAAAAAAAATATACTGAACTTTACACTGGTATCAAGAAAAGGCACATACATGTGGAAGAGCACTAGAGGAGAACAGCATCAGAGTGACAAGGAAATAATATTTAGGGAAGTTTCCAAGATGTAACTGTATAGACGGAAATTTTAGAAAGGATCTAAGAAAACTTTAATTTCCTACATGCTTATCAAGCCACTCATAATTGCTTGTTGAAGGTGGAGATACAACTTTGTCCTTGGTGGAATAGGTTCACACTCACCTTGTAAACAGCGCCTCCTTGATTGTTTCTTTCCCCACTTTCTAGGATATTCCAGACGTCTGTCAGTTGCAGGTATTATTTAGATAAGCCTTTTTGAATTTCAGTAATGTTCTCAACTTGTAACACTAGTTTTACTGATGTTTTTGTATTTTCAATTAAATTAGAGAATTTTATTTTTGCATGGTTTTTCATCTATTTGTTCAATCAAACATGTGCAAAGGAAGTGGTGCAGTGTTATATTAAATCAGAGAATCTCTATTTAATAATTAACATAGTGTACAGCTCCAGCAGTAGAAGATAAACTGTTGCACTCTGTTTAAAGACCAGTACAAATGAACTGATTCTATTCTGCCTGGTTTACCTTCTTCTATAAGCAATGTCATAACATAATGATTAGATATCTTCACACTGTTCTTCAGGGTATGGGAGCTTTCAGATTCAACTTTTCTTGAACCTGAATCAACTTCAGATTCAGGTTCAACTCATTTGTGATTCACAATTTCTATTCTTTCTTCCAGGTGTGGTACAACCAAAAAGCTTTCCATTCTCTACCGTCCTACTTAAATGAACTCAGTAACTTCATTCTGTGGCTGAATTTGCCTCCTAATGTGGATTGGAGACAGTACGGTAATAGTCTTTCTTTTAAGTCTTTTTTTTGTATTTTTTGAAAAGGAGTTTTCAAATGAACTAATATAATTTTAAATATAAAAATTTTTATAGTATGAAGTAGGGTTGCAGAATCCCACATTTCTTGGGGAGATTTAAAAGTGGAACTTTTAATTAAACAGAAGGTTTGTTTGTGTGAAGAATGCAGTGCACAATAAAATAAAATTAGCATTTTACAGCTTGCTATGCCATATGAAACATGTTGCCCAGAAAGGCATTAGATGCTTCAGTCCCTGGAAGCATTCAGTGTCAATCTGGAAGGGTCTCTGAGAAACCTGGTCTACTTGAAGATGTCCCTGTTTATTGCAAGGTTGGACTACATGACCTTTAAATGTCCCTTCCAACCCAAACCATTCTATGAGTTTCTTACAGAGGACATTCCTGTGGAATAAGTATAAATTGGTTTGCTACACTTGGGATATTAGTCCCTGTGAAACCACTGCTAGGGCTTGCTTAAATGGAATGATTAATCCACAACAGAATATGAAATTGTAACTTCTCTGTCACTTTATTCTGTCACCTTATGTAAATATCACGAGTAAACCCAGAGTATCTTGTAAATTCACAGTGCAACATGATGTTCCATGGCATCCTGTTGCTCAAGGAACAGGGGAGTCTGACATATCTTATTTTTGTATACAACAAAAGAGAGATTAGTATATTTGACCTATGAATTCTTTGATTCAGATATTCCTGAACCATGTAAGAACTAGTTAAAATAAAAATTTTACAAACTGACTTTTAAAAAAAATGGCTGCAGCCAAAGAATCAGAGAACTTTTAGGATGTTGAAATCTAGTTTCAAATGTGGGCAAATGTGATAGTGTAGGCTAACTTTTGTTCATTCCAGTTCCTTTCATTCTTACAGTTCTGTTAGAAAGCAATCAGTCTGTTTTAGAGAAATTTAAGAATAGTTTCTGACCAATTTTTTAGTTTTTGAAAATGTAGGGTGGTTTTCTGTAGTGGTAAATATGTTTATAATGAAGAAGGAAGAAAGAAAATGAAAATTAGTAGAAAGGGGGAAGGAATCCTGAGTATCTGAAAACAGAAATTAATTGAGAATATTTTCCAGAAAGTCAATGGAAAAAAGAATAGATGCTTGCTTTCAAGATGGCTGGGATTTAAAATAAAACCCAGCTAAATGAATTATGAGAATGAATCAAAGGTAATGTATTTCTGCAGAAAGTTTCAATGAAATGAAATCAGGTATTTTAATGAGAATTTTTAATAGAAATCAATTTTTAATCAAGTTTCCCTGCACTTCATCAATAGTACTTTTGCTAGCTTGTTTTCTGTAGCATCAGATATTCTGTTCTGGAACTTAAAAGTACCTTTACTTTTACATTTGTCATGGAGAATTGGGGACATACCATACAGATTACAGTTGAAGAAAATGATAACTGTTCCAAGGATTCTGGAAATGTAGTTTATGCTGTTGCATGGCACAGAAACACAAGAAGCAAAACAGTGCATAATAAATATTTCAAGTCTTGGATTGTCATCTATACAAATATGTCCCCATTTTATAATCTTCTGGCAGAATATGTTGGCTATGTCTCTACAGATGTAGTTTATGTACTATAAAGCATCTAATAGAAATCATCTATTGGAGAGATGAAATAAAGATGGGTTGATCATGCTCTTGAGGCATAATGCAGAGGGACCTGTCTGCGAAATCCAAGAAAGAGAAGTTGTTATCTACATATTGATCTGTACGTGTGTGTGCACATATATGTATAACCCTATGTGTATATATGTGTGTAGAGACAAATACAGGTATACATTCTATTTAAAAAAAACAAAGTTGTCCACTGCTATTTGGGGCACTTAATCTCAGCTCACTTTGACTGTATTACTGGAAATTGCTGCCTGGAAGCTTGTTAGGATGTTGCAGAAATGTAGCTTTGTAATTCTGACCTGCATTAATGCTATTTTTTTTTTTTCACATAATAACATTTTCCTGTTAACAAAACCAGTGTTTCTGTATTACTTTTAAGTGGCATAAAAATAATTTGACCCTTGAAAAAGGAGAGTGAGGACACAGTCTTTTGTTCCTTCACACAGAGACAAATCTTCCTTTACCGCAAGAGGCTTAGTTCAATGGGGTGGAGCCTTACCATGGATGTAAACAGAGCAGCCACTACTACGATACTGAAAGAACCTTGAAAGAGGTCAACAGCTTATTTAAATGGTCGTATAAATACTGAGGAACATTTTCACTTAGCAGTTATGTCCTGTGGGTATTTCTGGACAAGAAGGCAGCTGTAGTTCTTCCAAGTTCTCTGGAGAAGGGAAGATTCATTACAGGCAGTGTGCCCAGTTCTACCTGCTTTGCTCACAGGGACAGACCTGTTAACTTTCATGGGAGATCAGTAGTACTTGTCTAAGTTTGTGTCAAATTTTACTCTTAAGGAGCTGAGAAGGAGGTTAAATGTTTTTGTTTAATGTTTTTTCTTCAGTCAGTCGGATGAAGGGAAGATAAGTTTAGGATTTTGTATGAGAGTTTGAAGGAAGCTGTTTTATATCCCAAAGGATTTGTATCTAGTAAAAATTGTGATCTAATTTTGATAATCTAATTTTCAAATCCTTTCTTTGGAAGGATTCTCCCCCTCTCCATGTGATTATCAATAAACTTGGAAGTTTACAATGTTTTCTTCTTGTAATTTTCACTTGAAAAGTGGTATGGTTGTTGAAGATGTGTGCGCCAGCTGGAAGTGCATGTAAATAAATGTAGCAACAGAAGTTAGCCAGACTGATTTAGGTGAGTTTATCATTGTTAGTGAATCAGATGTCTATTTTGGAACAGCAATTCAGGAATACTTCTTCTATGAAAATAGTTCAACTTCTGTATCATGCTGATAGCCATCTCTAGTTTCATAATCTTATAAATCTGTGTTTCTCTTGTGGAAAAATCTAAATCATCTGTTTTACTGGAAAGGAAACAAAAATACCTTTTGTTTTCTAGTGGGTTATAAATTCAGTGATAATTAATGAAAATGAAGATGGTTAACCAATTTTTAAAAAGTGAGAAAGTCTATTCAACAGAGAACATAAGATGTATCGGGTTTTTGTCAAAACTTTTCAGCTCTGGCTGGTCTTCTAGCTTATGTGAGTGATGTATATTTTTAAATCTCTTTCTGAAATGCTGAATTCTACAATTAGATAAAGTAATTCTGAGGAAATAAAAAGGGGATTAATGAAGAGGAATAAAAAAGGCAATATTTTTTGCTTAAACTTAAGATAGAAATTCTGATCAACTAAAGCTATGTTATTTTGCACACCTAACTGTATACAGTTGAGTAGGAATGTGTTTATTGTGCTGGAATTATAGGGGAATTACTATTACCTATCTCTTAGGGTAAAACTATAAAAAGAAAAAAAGGAGTGTAGTCATCTATAATGATGTCCGTAAAATACAGTGATCAAAAAAGTTTTTACATCGTTATTCAAAGAATAGAAATGTATGAATATAGAAAGACCTTGTGCAATGCAGCTGCCCCATCTCAGGATGTCTGTTGAAATCATTGATTTTTTTTTTTTTAAACCTTTCATGCTGGGGCTCATTGTACATGTTCATATAGCATTCTCATTTATTTCAGATTCAGTTCTTCAAAAGAGCTAAAGGGATCAAGAGACCCATTTTCAGCTGAGTTTTGGTGGAAAATGACTGTATAGTTTCCTGATTGCTTTGCAAATAATTTTAAACCTGTTTTCAAAGGAACCTGTGAAATGGCTTTTAATAGGAACCTTCTTAACTATGTCTGGTTAGTGGGGGGAAAGTAAAATATAAATCATTCATGAGAATGCTGCCTGTGAAATTCTGCATAAAACACAAGTTGTAATTTTCAGTAATGTCTCGTTTTATACAAACAAAAATCTCATCACAAATTTCAAAGGCCCACAAAGAAGAGCCCGTAAAATGCATTTTTATATATATACATATATATGCATTATCTCAATTTTTGTTATGCATACTGTTTTATTCTATTGTAATATATTTTATTCTAATCCAAAATAAAGTGTCTGGAATAAAGAAACCTAGATTGGTCTTCTATTCAAGTCTGTAACAATGATGTTTTCTACCATTAGTAGTGCAGATTCAAATCTATTTATGTACTCAAAACTCAGCATGCTACATGATAGCAAGAGGAGATAGTTCACAAAGGAGTGCCAAAAGACAAGCTCAGACAAACCCAAAATACAGTGCAGAACCATAAAATATGCCTAAGGGCAGCTCTGATAAGCCTCTGGTGATGGCATACAAGCTTGAAGACCCTTGAGACTTTTTTCCTCCAGATCTCTCCACCCTATACTGAGAAAGTACTGCTGTTTTCATGTCACTGTCTTCATCTCTACTCCAAATTTTTGGAGTAAATTTTGTAATGTGTGATTACATGGAAGGTTGCACTCAGGCAGGATGGACTAGGCTACCAGTGCCTCATGTTTTTATAACATAAAGGGAGGATACATTCCAAGTCTCTAAGAGTATGCCAAATTACATCTTGTTTTATTTTCTGGCATGTGGTGAGGTCGTTTGGGTTAGAAAGAGAAGATATAGAGCACTTTTTCTTGAAGGGACAGTTTGCAGACTGTTAATAAGTTGTTGGTATGGGAAAAGGTGTCTTGTGTGGCTCCTGAATGGCAACAGACCAGAGTTTCTCCTACTACACCAAGATGCTGGTCATGTCAAACATCTGTAATGTGGATCCTGTGAACTGCCCTGTCCAGAGTGGAAAAGTACAGTAGTTTAGTCTAGAGAATGTCATAATGCTTATAACATTTATAAATAATTTATTTCATCATGGTAGGGATGCCTTTTAAACATATTAGAATCTAAAGCTACTTTAATGAAGAACAATGTAAGGAAAGGAGTAAGTTTGTTCTGCCTGGAAAGGAGAATACTAAGGGGAGATCATGGAGAAGGTGAAGAGGGTACAATTAATAGTTTATTTCCTCTTTAACTATTAAGCCATGAGCCGGCAATGTGCCCTTGTGGCCAAGAAGGCCAATGGCATCCTGGGGTGTATCAAGAAGAGCATGGCCAGCAGGTTGAAGGAGGTCATCCTGCCTCTCTACTCTGCCCTGATGAGGCCCCATCTGGAGTACTGTGTCCAGTTCTGGGCTCCCCAGTTCAATAAGGACAGGCAACTGCTGGAGAGGGTACAACAAAGGGCCACAAAGATGATTAAGGGCCTGGAACATCTTTCCTATGAGGAAAGGCTGAGGGACTTGGAAGTTCTTTACTGTGAGAGTGGTAGAGCACTGGAACAGGCTGCCCAGAGAGGTGGTGGAGTCTCCTTCTCTTGAGACATTCAAAACCTGCCTGGACAAGTTCCCGTGCAACGTGCTCTAGGTAGACCCGCTCAGGTCGGGGGGTTAGACTAGATGATCTCCAGAGGCCCCTTCCAACCCCATATGATTCTACGAATCCAGCTGAAAGCATGTAGCATGGAGCTCCTAGTGGCAATTCCAATGTAAATACTTTCTCCACCTCCCCCAACATGGGTTATTAATGCAATTTATAATTAAAGTGTGAAGCTCTGGCTACTTCTCTTTTTTCCTTACTAATGTGGCTTGCAGGACTGGTAAAAATGTCCATGTTTCTCAGTTGTGTAAAGATAAGTCACTGAGTAATACAAGAGATAGTAAGCAAGTGTTTTAGTTTAAAAAATAATAAAGAAAAAAGAATAAAAGAATACAGAAATTAGTTAACTGTAGGCAAAACACCTGAGAAAAAAAGAAAAGTTTCTTAGTTAAAAATCATACAAGAAAATATATTCTAAAATAACTTATTAGTTCTGCTCTCTTGGAATTGACATCTGGTTTGATTCCTTTTCAGAACTATCCATGCACACATATATCAATTAACATATATACAGTTATGTTTCTTTCTTTGACATGCACTCCTTTTCACCCCACTTTAGTCAGGAAAATAGATCCTCTCATTTCTCAAACTCTTAATCTTCTTCAAGATTAAAAGTTCTAAGAAAAGTTCTAAGTTCACTTACTCTCTGAATATGACATTAAAACTCTGATATAGTATAAGGATCTCCATGGTTTTTCCAGTTTTTGAATTGCTTATATAGGACTTTGGAAAGGTTGAAATTGGTGGCTGTTACAAATTTTCACGTGTGCCTATAAGGAAGCCTAAATCGTCACCATAAAAATGTGACCAGCAATATGACCAGCTCACTGCCAAGGACATAGACAATGGATGTTTTAGGACAATTGGGAAAATTCTGGTTGCCATTAAGTCATAAAAATATAATGGCAATCTGTAGATGTGGAAGAAATAATTTTACGAGACATTTATGAAAAGGAGCCAGCAGAGTTATAGCTGAATCATATTGTATTTGTTGATATTGCTTGTCTCGTTTTTCCATTGGGAATACTGATATTGTAAAATTTGTCCCAAGGCTTGCAAATACAATCCTTAAAAAAAATTCTTGCATAAACACCACATGCATCTGTTTAATAGAAGCATTTTCATCTAGAACTTCTTGGTTTATCTGTCATTTACAGTTGTAATTTAAGTCCTCAAAAATGATTAGTTTTCAACTTAATGAGCATCATTGTAGTAGCTTTACATAGTAAAAGGGCATACAAAGGCAAAAAAGCATCAATAATTACATTTTACATCATGCTAAAAGCTTTGTTGGGACAGAGATATATGTAAAGAAAGATGGTCTAGGTGTCTTAGGAGAAATTTAGGAAAAGATTATTAAAGTACATAGAAGGGTTTTTTATTAAAAAAATACATATTCTAGCAAATAGCATATATCAAATGCATTGGTTTATTTTGCTATTGGAAAACAGTTTATAATTTATCTCTCCTAAGATTCAAGGTGAATTACAAGCCAGTTTGTTAACTCTCTATATATTTATCATACGTTTTTGGACAATGGAGGTAGAGAAGAAATCATTATACTAGAAAATGTAGCAAATGCAGAAGGCCCTCATGCTCTAGACTAGCTTAAAAATTAGTGAATGAGGCAAGTACTATATTTAATAAATTGATTGACTTTTGAACTCTAACACAGAACTGAATTTAGCTTAACATGGTCATACTTTGGTTAATTGTAATTCAGCAACTCTGAGAAATTTAATCTCAGCTGTGTGTGTAAATTTTCAAAAATGTGATCCTTTGTTTCCTCTACGTGGTTTGAATGGAAATTGACTGTAGAAAAAGGTTACTACTTTTAAGAAGAACAATTACTTTTGGGGCCTCTTGCATTGAAGGAAATTAATTCAGTGGAATTTTCTTCTTATCAGTATTGTATGATACAAGAGTGCAAGGAGCATTATGCTATTTAATTTCCTGTGTTTTTTATTTCCCCCAGCAATTATCTTTTTCACAGTCTTCATTTGTCCTGTACTAGAAAGTTATAGCAGTGTGTATCTGTGTATAGAACCCAAGTCAGTTGCTATAGGCTTTTGTTTAATAGCAACGTTTTATTAGTTTCCTCTAGGGATCTGTGCACTCAGTAGGGAGAGGCCATGGTGATTTCAGGAGAGAGATTATTCCCAGACACATTAAGTATTCTTGAGCAGAAGTTATTCCTTGTAAAATATTTGATGCCATTTTTGTCTTTGTTCTGTTTTGCGTGTTTTATTAATTCCGTGTAGGTCTTTTTTAAACCCAGTTTCAGCAATGCAGGTGATTCTATAAAATTCATTGACTAAGTTCTCAAAACATAGAAGTGGGCAAACTTAGGTTCACGAGCATAAATTCATTGGTACAGAAAATTGCACAAGCAACTTATAGCTCTGTTTTCGCTACTCATGTGCTTCTCACTGAAACCAGCAGATAGTTCATAGCAGTAGAACAATAAGATATGGTTCAGATCAGCCTAGGAATTACTTAATGGAATACAGTGGAGAACCTTCCAGAATTCCTGGTAAACTGCCCTACTACTTGACACTTTATGGGTAATAATTCTCTACCAGTCCATATGACAGGTTGACCTGTGTCACAATTCTGGTAAAAGGGATGTGAGTTAGTTGGACCTACAGTTCTCCAAGTCTCGTTATTTTCCGATCATGGGCAGTATTTTAAGATTTGCAGTGTCTAAAAATGCTAACCCTTGAGTTGGAGCAATTTTACTGCAGGATTTATGTCATCTGAAACTTGGGGGAAGACAGCATGGTTAGAGCATTCAAATTCTTAATCACGAAGGCAAGACCTTGGCAATAGTGGGAAAATCCTCTATAACTAGAACTTGGCTCATGGCCATAAAATTGGATGCCTGGAAGACATATTTCTGCTCTTTTCCAATTTAGCTGACCTGCAATGAGTACAAGAAGCACATTTAATGTTGTTAACTTCTTGGTTTAGTACTGAAGTTATCAGGATTCCCATTTTCAAAAAGCTTTCTCCAATGTAACTAGATTAAGGCTGAAAATCAGATATTTGCTTTCTTTTCCTAACCAGATCTGAAAATAAGTTCAGATTGGTTTCAGTTTGTCTGTATGGTCAAAATCTGGTTTAATCTTATTTTTGGTTACTAATTTCTAATTCAATAGGAATCATATATATACACGCACACACATATATATATATATATATATGAAGTAAATAGATTCTTCTGATACGCACACCTTTATTCAACCATTGTAAAAGCATAGAAAAAGATTTTTGGGAAAGAAGCTTTTTCTCTCATGCTACTTTTCCTTTACATAAATGGAATTTCAGCTAATACTTGGATCCAGTGGGAAAAAATAGTTTACTTTGATATATTGGGGTTTTTTTTTGCTTCAGAACAAATAGCAGCTATTGTTTAAAAAATTAATGGTGTAAAAGAAAAACAAAGGAAAACTTTAAACAGTCCCTCTAGGCAAATGACATGAAAGACTTCTGCAAATAGCACACGTATCTACTAGTGATGAATCAAGATCCTATCGACTTGTATTTTCTTTTGATTTGCTAACTACCACTGGGCTTCAGTGTACAGCTTTTAAGTGTATTTGAAAGATCTTCACCTTCTACTAGTTTTGTGTGCGAGTTCATCATCATTCTCTGTTGTTCAGCATTTTAACCCGCAGTGACATTGTGAATTTTAGATTACTGTGGTTTGCAGATGAGGAATGAGAAATTAAAGGGGCAAAAATATATGTATAGATATTCTTAGTCAGCCTTCACCTGTTACTGAAGCAAAGATAATTTTTATCTTTATACAGCTGCACTCTATTAAAATATGACAAAATGTGTTCAATTAAATGGCACCCTGGAGAGTCCATGTAAGGTTACAAGCAATTTATTTCTTTACCAAAGATACTGGGAAGATTATAATCACCGTTAGGATCGGGTTTTTTATTTTTTAATTGGTAATAGCATAGATTTATTTTAGACATCTATTCAAATAGCGCTGGATTGATCTCACTGCAAGAATTACCAGTTGGTGTTACCTTGCAGCTGGCCCGTGTGTCAGTTGCACACATAGAAATACATCAGGAACAGCATCAAAAGCAGCCAGATAGTCACTTTTGCACTGACAAATTTTTATGCTCCCTCTATCCCCAATTTTTCTTCTTTTGCTTGAAAAGAAAAAAAAGAGTTACAGTTTTTGTCCATAAACTACCTTCTAGCTCAAAGTTCAGTTTGTTAGATCATTACAGGTTGGTTGTACAAGAGCCAAAATCTTTTAAATTTAAAGCTCTACAGCTTCAAAGTGTGAATTTAGTTAAACATTTTTTCTCTGTAAAATATCAGCAATATAAAAAAAAATCTAGTGATGATAAAATACCAAGTACATAAATTTCAATAACAAAATACCTTACTCCTGAAGATTAATTATATGAATGAATAATACTTTGGTCTCTTCTGTGATGGGGATCCTACAGGAAAATACAACATTGTTGAACCCATTTCTGCAGTTCAGAATGCAGAAAAACAGCTATTACTGTGTTTATTCATTAGATTTTGGTGGAATCAGACTCTGGGAATCACTCAGTAGGAGACAGTGTTTGGTTTGTCAGCTTGGTGTTTGACCTCTTTCTGTTCCTTATTAAGTATTTAGCCTTTTCATTCATCTTGTGTAATATGGGGTCAGCAGTGTATTTTAGAACTTGAAGTCCTGATGTAGCATTTAATCTTTCATAATTTATTTTTCATTTCACAGGGATCACACTCTACAGCCAACCATATGGGGGAGCCTTGCTGGATGAAGACAAAATGTGAGCAAACTCTTAAAATATATAAAGGCTGCAGTAAGCAGACAATTGAAACTATTAAATCAATAAACATGTATGTTTATGCAGTAGATATTATGACTTGATAGATGCAATTCAGTTCCACTGACTGAAGCATTTTGTCTAGGCTGGTGTTCATATGCCAAGTCTACTGTTTATGTCAGATATAGTTGCATTATTTTGTAGAGAAGAACACTCATTTTATGCTGACTACACTTTACAGTGTTTATGAGCAAGTCATGATGTTTTCAAACAGGTTAACTGCTTTAAATTATTGTCAAGTTTCTCAATTTTAATCTTTAGAGGGGGGAAATACTTGCAAAAGCGTCACTTTACTATTCAGACTTTAAACACACAGTGGGTTCTGTAGCTCACGTATAGTTTTGTAACTTAACACATTATCTTGCTCCTGTTTTCTAATTAGATGTTGACTCTGTACAAACATGGTATTTGCAGCAGGATGAAGGTCTTAATGTCTAGTGTTGTTTTGGTAGGAACTTGGCCTGGAAAACGTTGGGGTATGGTGAGCTATTTTTCCCCCTCTGTGGTTTCATTTTGCCATTTTGCTTTGTACCCTAGAATGGAGAATGTCCGTCAGTGTGGGGTAGCACTGTGTATCATGCTGGGTTTCTCCATCCTCACCGCATCCATTGGGAGTGCTGTAGTGAGAGACAGAGTATCTGGCACAAAACGCTTGCAGCACATCACAGGCCTGGGTTACACAACTTACTGGCTTGCTAACTTCTGCTGTGATATGGTATGTATCGTGTGGGGAAGCATGTGTTCATAATTTCTAAGTAGCTTGTCATAAAAGAGGAAAAGGAAATATGGTTAAAAAACACATGAATAAGGTTTGAATTGTGCAGAGCAACAGCTCTTAGATGTCATGTTAACAAGCATTGGAACACCATTTCTACTTCAATACTGTCAAAATTCTTTAAGGCAGGAATTGTGCTGAATTGTAAGGTAAAGCATATGCTAGCTTTAGGTACCTACACTATTTTACAAATAAAAGGGATCTGGCTAATTGACCTAGACAGAGAGAATCATCCACATAGCAGTTCATAGCAGGAGTTTCTGTGCTTTGAGTTGCCAGTGGAAAAATCTTTCAGGTTACTGGAGAAGCCTGAAGATATTAGTCAGTTACTTTAAAGACATCATTAAATGTTGCCTTTGGTAGGCAATATGAGAGATACTCTGAATTGGTACCTTTTATTTCTGGCAAGATAGACAGCAGAAGATATTTTTTATGAATTCACATACACAGAATGACCTAGATGAGTAATGGGTGAAGTCTCTGTCCTTAACATTTATTTTTCTCATATGAAGTAATTTCTGCCATTGTTAGTATTACAAATAGTATTGTCTGCATGTAGAGCATTAACAAACCTGAATATTTTACCTTCTTTTGATAATATCACAGAAATTATTTTTCCCTAAATCTTGCCCTTTTAATCAAATGTAAAGATAGGAATGCCACTGAGACCTCACTTTGGCAGGTTGGATTTAGACCAACACAGGTAAATGAAAAAGGAATTTTTGCTTACCTTATTCAAGTCTGAAAAGTTGATTTCTGTTCAGGCCAATAAGCAAAGGTTGTGAAGTAGAATTAACATTCTCAAGTCACTACTAGACCCCAGGCACTGATTTATCATTGGCTGTATAATGGAACTAATTTAGATTCCATTTAATGAATTCCACAGTTTATATTCAAATATCTTTTTCAAAGGTGACTCTTAAAAAACTAAAATTAAAAATTGCACTATTAGGTATTTGTGTATATATCTATACGTGTGTATATATATGTAAGGTATACATATACGTCCCTTACTGAAAGGCTTTTTCATAATTCACTTGTAGTAAAGCTTGCTATAACATTAGTTGAGTGTTTGGTGGGAATTTGAGATTAGGTTGTCTACTTCTGGGAAAGGGATAGAATTACTGTTTTTAAAGAACTAGGGTGCTGCACTGTGCTTCTCAAATAAGGTGTTTTGGATTGGAAGATTGGTCTCAGAGTAAACAGTGAACAATTGGAGTCATCTGGATTATTCCAAAGTGAAGAGATCCCTGGCCTTGGATAAAGGATATAAACTTTATGCACCTTGCTTGACACATTGGGTCATAGAAGGAAGAGCTGGGATCTGGTATAGGGAACACAAACATGAACTAGCATGGTCAGGAACAGAGATTTTTGGAATGCTCTGTGTTCTCATTCAGACTATTCCAAATCTAAAACATTAGAGCTTCACCCATCCATGCTTGAAATCAGGATTTTCACACTTGAGCAAACTTGAAGTAAGAACACGTTTTTCCAAATGTTATTTACTTGGCCAGTCAATCTTTGTATTCCTTTTTCTGCTGTGTCAGATAAGAGGGCTTGGTTAAAAGCTCAGTCCTTCATCATTCAGTTTCTCCTTGTGCAGCAAAGTCAAGTCCTCATTATTTTCTGCCAATCTCTTCCTTTCAAAATGTTCTCACAAATTCCACACAGTACTGCATGATCAATCATGATCTGGGAAAGAACAGACACTGCTTTAAATGCTAATTGTGCTGCAAGATCATTTAGGGACACTGAACACAGGAATATATGAACTGTCAAATTTGAAATCCCTCTACATATTTTAAGTATTACAGGCTGTGTCCTGTATTATTGGTAGCATAATCTTTACTAGACCCGCAGAAGTATTTGATTTATGAAATTGCTGCTGTGAGAATCAGGCTGTTCTTACTGTATTTATACATGTGAGTAATATCCTTTACTATGTTTAAGAAATGGAAAATGAATAAGTGCTAAGAAAATTTCATGACAAATATAAAAGTTTTGTTCAGATTAAGTTTCTGTCACCAGAGGGGCAAAATTAAAGTTATTTGTGCGTGCCCAACTTTTATAACACACCATGCTTTCAAGTAAGACTTCTAATACATTTTAATGTTTAAAGTTATTTATTTATTTCTTAAAAAAAATGTCTTAGCTCTGTTGGAACATACTGAGACTCGGATGCTTTGTGATTTCCCTACCATATTTTTAAATAGCTCTGGGGTAACTGAAAACTAAATCTGTGGGGTGGTATTGTATTGTATATGGCACTGAGTAAGGTACAGTACGAACAAGATGAGATTTCACTCCTTTGCTCATATCTTAAAGAAATGTCTGTCTTCCCATTGGCAAAGAAATGATGTCCTCTGGCTTAACTTTCAACAGGCTTGCATTGTACTTCAATATGAAATTCCAATTTTTTCAGTAAGGATATTGTTCTTCTACACTGAATATTTAGCTAGACCTTGATTTGTTGCCTCTATTGCAGTTGCATCTGAGAATCTGTTACATTAGGATAAGGTTCAATATTATATAAGTAGAAATGGAGGCAGTCTCTGCCCTAACGAGCTCAGCCTCAGTGCACAGATCAGGCAGACGCTGAGAGGAACTGAGCACAGATTTGCTAGTTGCAAGCAGAACCCGTCTCTCTTGAATACTTGGAGATTAATCCCTCATACCAGTCACATCCTTCCTCCCTTAAGTATTTGGTTACCATTATGTCAAGACAGAGAAACTGATTTCCCTGCTGCCTAATGGCTGTAACTCTTCTAAATATTATGTCTGTTCCCATTAAAAGTTGTCATTTGCTTCATCAGCACACATGGTCCTTCATTAAAGTCTCTTTTAAGATTGTATCCTTACTATTCTCCTATGACTGAAGCACCAATCAGTGAAACTGCTATTTCTGAATCTAAGACTCTGCATTCATAGTATAATTTGACGTTTTGGAGCAATAGTCCCATGCGGACTCATTATCTGGAAGAGTTAGCTTGTTAAATGGATGTATTGGAAAGGTCAATAAAAATGGAATTCAGGGGAATATTCTGTAGATTTTATTTTGTCAGCATGTTTCATGCATATGGTGTAAGAGGGGCAGTTTCACAGCAAGTGAGGACTGTGAAATCTCAGAGCTCTTCTGCCTAATTCTTCCTAATTTATAGTGTAATTATAATGCAAATATGGAAAAGTTAATTTGTAGAGCTCTTCTATGCTAATTAAGCAAGACCAATAAGAGATGCTCACCTGCTAAGTGCCTTTTCTCTTCTGTTTCTAGCTGGTTTACATGGTTCCAGTCACCCTGTGTGTTGGTGTTATTAGTGCCTTCCAGCTATCAGCCTTCACTTTCCGAAAAAATTTGGCAGCCACTGTTCTCCTGCTGGTACTCTTTGGGTATGTGATTGGAAATGCTACTATGGAATTATAGCTTCTAAGAAACAAACAGAAATCTTTAGACTTGGTTTGCACCTGCTGCTGGAAGCATGATTTTCTCTCTTCGGAAATGATTATGATTCAGCAAAAGATAGTGAGAAAGCAGGCTGGAACATGAGTTGGAAACTTCCATGCTGAATGTAGAGGGAGGTTTGCTCATGCATTTGGGAAAAAAAAAAAAAAAGAAAAAAAAAAAGAAAAGAGGACTGGAATAATCTCATAAAATATTCAGCCTATTCATCAAATGGTTGCATAACAACCATTTGCTGTTAGAAGTTGATTGATTGTTATCTTCCAGAAAAGGAGGGAATAATAGCATAGTGAAATCAGAATTTCAATGGTTAATGTACAGAGTATCATTAAGAAGGTAGGAAGTGGCTGTCTTTTATTACAGATCTAACCATTTTATGTAATTCTGTAATTTTACCAGCTCCAGGAATTTGTATTTCTAATGAGAAGTCTGACCAACATTGAGTATTGGGATGGTATGCAGTCCCAGGTGATGTGAGAAATGCTGAAGAGGAATAGTTATAGGATAAGATGTCACACATGGAGTGATGCACTTCACTCAAAAGAGAGAAGTAGCAATATATTTAGTGATATAAAACAGCAATTTAACAAAATCTGATAGTAAATGAAACTGATTCAACAGGATTTGATGGCAAGGTACACTTGCTACAAAACTGTCACCAAACCCTACTGTTGAGTTATGAGGTTCAGAGAAAGACCCCTTTGGTTTATAAACCCCTCCTCAGAGAAGAGTCTAGGTGTGGGTGGATCCAGTCTTAGTCCCAGATGTGGTCAGTGGTGTATGTCTAAAGGATTATATCTGCACAATTATTCTAAGATATCATCTTAGTGAAGCATCAGAGTTTATCCATCTATTAGTCTCTTACCAAGGATCTGTTGTGGCAAGGAATCTCAACCTTGAGAGTCATCCCCTACCCAAGGGGAGATACTGGTGTGCAGCCTGCTGCCCTGCAGGAGAGCTCAAAGGGCTCTTGAGTTGTTCACTACTTATAGGGGTAAGATAATTGACCTGTAGTCACATCAACATATCAACCACAGTATCAGTACTGTGGTTAGGTGGGCACGTTGATCAAGTCAGCGCGTTGTTGCCTGTCTCCGCTGAATTGACTTTGAGCCATGGTGACTAGATGCACCTATTATGACCACCACGGGTTATGGGAGATAAAGGTCAGGTGGGGTAGGGGAGAGGCGTATGTGCTCACATAAACACTCTGAGCAGAAGTTTCTTCCTTATCTCAAGCAAATAGTTGTTGCTATCTTTAAGGGGGAAATCCATATCCTATGAGACAGATGTTTAGATAACTGCTCTATGAGAAAATCGAAGGATCTTCTGCAAGATCAGGAAGATTGGCAACTCTGTACCCTTGAGATGTGTTCCATTCCAGGAAGAGTATCAGATGAACACTTTAAAAAAAACTTACTGTATTTAATCTTGAAACTGTTTTCAAGATCTCATGTCTCCAGCAACTCCTTTTTTTGGCGGACTGTTTCAGTATCTCCTTATTTGGATGTATTCTTAGAAACCCCAGACTAAGTTTATTTACTTCATAATTCTCCCTCATAAAATATCTTTTAAAAGCCCAAACAAGCTGGGTCCTCTCATGTAAAAAGACCTTGCCATTCCCTGGGTAATTCCATTAATCATTTTTCCCTATAACTTCAGTTTGAGCTCATCTTTCCCGGCTATGAGTGGTAGGACTAGTATGTAATATTCTAGAGGTCATGATGCCAGGATCTTGTAAATAACTCAGATGAAACATCCAAAATTCATACTTTTATTCTTTCTCTATTGCTCTCATCTCCCTCTGCTTCCTTCTGCACTACCAATTGATTCTCTCAAGTTTAAGGCAGAAAATCTTATCAGTCTTCATGCAAAGACTTGATACTACTAAATCTCATTCATGTTTAGTTTTTTTTAATTACCTTTACAACTATCCAATCCATTTTACAATCCAGTTGCCGTGACCCTCGTGTAAGAATAGCCATCTACAGAGATCTTAGTCAAGCAGCAAATGACCTATACAGTACAGTACATACTTGTACTGAAGTCATGAATGTTTTCTGTGATGTGCTATAGGCTTTGGTCCTGCTCACAGTGTAATCAGAGGTGCAAAGAACTATGCTGGAATTGTTTTAACCCAAATGTTGAGCTAAAGTTTGGGCATTTCAGAAGAAGCCAGCATCCATTTGGGCTGACACAACAAATATTATAATGATTTTTAATGAGAGGGTCTATGTATTCAATGTGTATTAGTATGTATTAAAGATACAATAACTGTTAGTAAGTTTAACACATCTCAAGGGCACAGAGTTGCCACTCTTCCTATTCTACAGAATCACACAGAATCACAGAATCTTAGTGGTTGGAAGGAAGGGACCTTTGAGGTCATTGAGTCCAACTGCATAAAAAAACCCAAACCAAACATAAACAAACCAACCTCAAAAAAACCCCAACCCAAACCCTACCCAAACAAACACAAAAACATACCCACAAGCCAAAACAAAACGAGCAAACAAAAAAACCCACCATAAAACCCGGAAAAACCACACACAAAAAAAGCACCCACCAACTAAACCCCACACCCACAACCCCACATCCCACCACAAAGCAATAATCTTGGGCACTAGAGCATGCCCTGAAGAGCCATGTCTACACGTTTCTTAAATACCTCCAGGGACGGTGACTCCACCACCTCCCTGGGCAGGCTGTTCCAGTGCCTGACCACTCTTTCAGCAAAGTAATTCTTCCTAATATCTAATCTAAATCTCTACCCTTTACTCAGCCTGACTACACAGTAAATGTGATGAAGCCTATTGCAGTCATTTTATCCTTCCCCAGTACTGTGCATGTACTTCTCATTTATCTGCATTCCATAATTCCTTTTAAAATATTATTTTTCTCTTCAGACTACACTTGTACAGCATTTCTGATCTACAATAAAGATAAAAATAGCTCAGTTATATGAAAAAGTTAAGCTATGTGCCAGAAGGGGGTGTGGTTGAAAGAATAATCAACAATTTCCTAGTGTGCTACTTTAAAAATGATTTCCTTTAGGAATATAACGGTTTCATAACTAAATTGCAAGCTTTTTTCTCTTTTAGCTGATAGCAGAAGTGTTTTATAGTGCAACTGCTTAAGTGCTTTTGTCCAAAATGCTCTATCTTTGTCCTTAAAGTAACAAATTGCAGCTGACGCTAAAGGAAGAGGACAGAAATGTAGCTGTGACTGGCAGTTACTTTAAAACCTGTGTTTGAACATCATACAACTTTACTATTCCAGAATTCTTGTCAAATCAGATTTTGCTTTCATTTACAGGAGAGTAACAGCACTCTAAATCATGTATCTTTCCTGTATTGTTTCCTAGGATGGACTTGTCTTGTATTTACAGTATAGTAATTTAGAGCAAAATGTAGAACAGTGATTGTGGGATGTGCCTGAAAGGAAGAGAAGGTTGTGTGTTTAAGACTGGCAACAGGACCCTGAAAAGTACATTGTAATCTTGACTACTTAAAATCTTAATTTGGGACCCAAAGATTAACCGAGTTATTTAATCTTTATCTTCCTCTAAAGTGAGGATAAAATCACTATTACTTCACTGCAGGATTTGAATGTTTGTTTTTTTAAGGTAAAGGATTTGATTTTGGCATTCTTAAATGAAAAAAAGTTCAACTGTAAAGTACACAATACTGAATTTAAAAGGGAATTTTATGGCTTATAATTGAAATTACTACGTAATGAAATGAAGAAGTGAATTCACAGATTTTTTTGGCTAGTTGCTCTGGCATTGTGCTCACTATTAAAACAATTACATATATTAATACTATATCTGAAGTATTTATATATACATCTATATATATGTACTATATGTAGTTAACATCATGCAGTGGTGTATGCTGATACCTATGATCCTGCCACCTACATAACGTTTGTTTTATAGATATGTCTTCTGCTATGTTGAAAGGAAAATATATTTCCTTTACATGGCATTTATGCTCATCAAATTGCATGGGCATTTTTTCAGTCTGGCTAGACATAGCTTATTCTTTATAAAAAAAAAAAAAGGCTGCTCTATTTTGGATAGGAGACATTTGACTTGCCAGAATGGATGTTGCCTTCCCTTCTCCTTTAAAGATTTGCACTGAAAATGGTGTGGCTGCAGACATGCTGCATTATCATCATTGTGATATAAAGTATGCGCTCATTTTTGATGCTGACTACTCTACTAGCTGTTAACCTGGTTTAGATAATAACAATGCTAACACTCTCTCTGGAAAATTTCAGTTCTCAGATATCACTGGCACAAATTTCTAGAATTCTCAGATATCACTGGCACAGTTCTAGCATTAATGCTTTCTGTCCCCTTTTCTTTCCCCTTTTCTTTCCCCTTTTCTTTCCCGTTTTCTTTCCCCTTTTCTTTCTTTCTTCTTTTCTTTCCCTCTCCTCATTCTATCCTTCCTTTTTTGTTCTCTTTTCATTCTATAAAAATCTCTAAGAAAAGCTGTTTGCTCAGTATCTGTGATTTAAGCTTCAAATATTTGGCTTTAATTCTCTTTGTTAGAGGTTTGTGGAGATGTGGGGTTTTATGGTCATTCAGAGATCAGGGTTGTGAAATTCCTGGAACAGTGAAAGTAAATATATGCAGTTGATATATGCAAAAATAGATCATATCTGCTCATCACATGGCAGTAGCTATGTGCATGTCTACAGAATCATAAGGTAAAACAAAATATATCCTAAATTTCTCCTTTGTTGTCAGTTGGTGAAAAGAGTTGTTTGTATATCTTTAAAATAAGGAGTAATTACTGGTTTTTTTCCTAGTATGATAGCTACACTTTTTTTTTTTTTTTTTTGTGTTGCCACAACATAACTTATTTGTGATAATTTTGTTTCTTTAAACTTTCAGATATGCAACTTTACCATGGATGTATCTTGTATCCAGATTCTTCTCAAGTTCAGATGTCGCTTTTATTTCTTACATCTCCTTAAATTTTGTGTTTGGCCTGTGTACCATGCTGGTGACTCTCTTGCCTCGTTTGTTAGCTATAATTTCAAAAGTGCAGGTCAGTATAAAACTTTTGCTTTACATTACTCATAAGGGAGATGCATGCATACACGTCCATATGTGTATATGGACGTGTATACATATATGTATGTTTACACATAGACACAGACAAGATCTTGAATTTTAACTTGTTCATAAGAAAAAAAATAAAATTAAAAAATCATGCTGTAATAATGGAAAAAAGAGTGCTAATTGAAACCTTGACATTTTCTAGACCATTAAGTTGTAATTGGTACATAATGGGAGCTGTTCTAGTCCATTGAACAGATTATATGCATTGTAAAATATGTTTGAATAATATTGACAGAAGAGATAAGCCACGTATTCCTAGGATCTGTAATGCACTGTATGAATAGTAATATGCATTCTCACCCCGTGTATGTAATTTTCATTAGTCATAATGGTCATTAAGCAGTTTGGTGGAGAGGAGATTCAGAATGTGTATGAATATCTGAGTATCTCTGCATGTACCAGGTCAAAAACTTGATGTTTGAAGTCAAATTTATACTACATGTCACTCAAGTTTGGAGGGAGATTTGTTGTTGACTTGGGTTGAAGTTGGTGATTTAGAATTAAGTGCATTCAAATATTAATTTTTTAAGAAAATAGAATGATCATTACCACATCTGTTTAGTTACTATCTGTGAACCTCAATTAAAATTAGAACCACATTGCCCTAAACACTCTAAAATGCAGTAAGAGATGAACCCTGCTGCAAAATAGTTTTCACAATACATTTTTCTGAAATCAGTTTACCTTGACTGAAATCTGAATGCTGTATCCAGTTATGTAAATGTGCTTAACGTGCTGTTGGAGAAAGCTCATGCTTTCCTTTCTTATTTTTTTCCCCTCCTGTCCCCCCACTTCTAATTCTTAATACAGGGTTTTCAAAACATCTACAATATCCTCAAATGGACATTCATTGTATTCCCACAATTCTGCTTAGGCCAGGGTTTAATAGAACTTTCGTATAATCAGATCAAGTTTGACCTGACCAGCAACTTTGGAATAGATTCGTATGTGAGCCCCTTTGAGATGAATTTCCTGGGATGGATTTTTGTGGAAATGACTCTGCAGGGAACACTACTACTTCTTTTACGGCTTTTTCTTCATTGGGATCTCCTTCAGAAAGCAAGGTATGTTACCATTTGCATTCTGCCATAGTGGACACTGAACTAATTTTTAAAGAAAGATAGCGGTGGACTCCTTTGAATACCTGAAGATAAATGTTTTTGATAACATGGTGTACCTGAATTAGTGGACACTACAGAAAAAATACAAGTAGTTGCAAGTTTCCCTTGGGTTCTGCTAAGATTTGATCACCAAGCTTTAATGGACTGCAACCAGGGAAGTAAAACAGAGTTATCCAAAATACAGCAATGTCCAGTTTGCCATGTGTCATTTGTTATAACTTCTATTTTAGGGGTCAGTGTTCAATTAA
The DNA here is from genome assembly GCA_004320125.1 of Scolopax mira. NCBI lineage: Eukaryota > Metazoa > Chordata > Aves > Charadriiformes > Scolopacidae > Scolopax > Scolopax mira. Next base: position 64,133 of record BJBW01004244.1, read on the forward strand.
CAGCATGGTTAGCCCTTCAGAAGATGTTGATGTAGAAATGGAGCGACAGCGAATCTTTGGTGGAAGAACTGGTAATGATGTCCTCCTCCTGTACAACCTCAGGAAGTGTTATGGAGGCTTCAGTAAGAAGAACACAGCTGTGGAAAGCATAAGCTTGGGAATACCAAGGGGAGAGGTACTGAGGTCTTTTTTATTTTTTTCCTTTTAGAAAATATCACTTCATTCTGAGCAATTAATTGTTCAGACATAATCAGGATCTCTACAATCAAAGATCTGTAGGTAGCAGTAGAACAATTTCATTTATAGTAATTTCAGAAAAGCAGTAGCTGGATAAAACCAGAAGCTGTGGCACTGTTTAAAAAGCAACTGTTTACTTATTTTTTGGGTTTCAAATTCTTTGGAGTCTTAATGGTTTCTTCTTGCTTATCTTTCCCAGGTTACTATTTATAGGCAAGCATAAAAAACAAGTAGATAACATAGCAGTTCAACATCAGAGGAGAAAGCAAGGAATACCTATCTCAGTTGTAAACTGTGGACTGAATCCTGAATTTGTCACCAAGGCAAACTTATAGTTCCCATGCCGAAATCATCCCAGTGTATTTTTATATAGCATATAACATGTTAATATACTATTTTAATAAACTGAAATTTAGCAAAGAGCATGGTAATCCTAAACATTTCAGAACAGCATTTATTTGTTTGAGATTTTTCTTCATTATTTTGATGCTTTTGGGAATTGCAGATATTCATTTCAGAAATACTGAAAGGAAAAGACTTTTCTTGGTTGCTGATAGCAAATCAGAAGATATGAGAAACTAGTGCATGGCAGCGCAGGTCCAGTGATGTCTTATAGATCAGTTGTTGAGTAACTGGGGTAATTAGGAAGATGTAATTGATGATTAAAGCCTATTTATCAATAAGAATGTTTCATGAAACAAGTGTTAAGGTTATAAAGTGCTATATGTAGACGTAGTATGAATCCTGTCCTAGCTTAAGCATATTTTGATTGCAGCCAGGGGCCTGAAATAACTGTTCAGAGGCAGTATGCATCTTGGCTGTTCTTGCTTACGTATAATAATACATACAAAAAGGGAAGAAGCTGTTGAAACATTAATATTACTTATTTCTTTCAGCGTAACAGATTGATTGCTTTTGCTCATTTTTTTTTTTTTTAAATCTCTGATAGTGTTTTGGACTTCTGGGAACAAATGGAGCTGGGAAAAGCACAACATTTAAGATGCTGACTGGAGATATCATCCCATCTGCAGGACGTGCTGTTATCAGGACTCCTACAGGGTAAATAACACAGGGTTTGATCATAATAACACTAATTGATAATGCCAATGACCAAAGACCCAGCACATCTTCAGTCCTTTATTCTGGACTCTAAGGACCTTTTTAGTTCCCTTTTAAATGTATATTGCCTTGTTGCTGTTAAGTCTCTGCAGGAAAGTTTTAACATTATGTAATTCTATCTGACAGCTTTGTTAATTGAAAATAAACTTGAATGGTAGCAAAAGAGTCAGTTCTAGGAAGCCTTAACGCAGTCTTTTAAATTGTAACAAAAATCTTGACATACAGCATGTCCCATATCAGTGTTGCACTGAAAAGTTTCCACTCTTAGGCTGATGAGCAGTGCTTCAAGTAGATAATTTAAAAATGTTTACTGACACTTATGGCCTTCAGAGTCATTAATTACATTTTTGATCAATATGCTATGTAATTAGGCTAGGAGGTAGTGTTGGTGTATTTGATGGAATGATAAGTATATAATGGACTTTTTAGGTTAGAGGTAACCCTTTTTCCCAGTGGAAGTACATATTGGAGGTGGAAGTACATATTTTCTAGTCAGGCTAAAGTAAAATATATATGTGTATACATCCTGCTCTGAACATGAGCCAGCAGTGTGCCCAGGTAGCCAAGAAGGCCAACAGCATCCTGGCCTGTATCAGGAATAGTGTGGTGAGTAGGACCCGAGAGGTGATCGTCTAGATAGTCTGAATGTCCCTTCCAACATAGAAAACTTTATGATTCTATATAAATGTATGATGGGCTAGATAAATAATGTAAAACTTCTCTTTTCCTAAATTATGTCTAAAATATGTGTTTTGGAGAAGGATAGATTGAAGGGTTTAATTCAGAAAATACTTTAAGAAAGCATTTTGGAATTTCCAAAATGAGAAGTTATATGTCTTCTATGTCTTCATTTTAGAAATTAATTGCTTTCATATGTCAGTATTTTCTCACTTCTTTACAAAGACAATGGTCGGTAGATTTAACTTCAAATGTAGGTAGTTTCAGTCATTTCAAAATTTTCTGGAATTTCTTCATGAGTGAGGCTATGCAGTAGTTACAGAGACTTTTAGATGATTGTTTTCATTTATAATTTCCCATAACAGAACACAAAAATATTCATATAGTAAGCAACAACAATGACAATAACAGAAGAGATTTAAAATTAGGTAAAAAATAATTTGGAGTTCTTTGGAACTGGTGGATATCACAGCAGTCAGAAGTTTAGCATGAGTCTGAAGAGTATTTGAGATTTACAGAAAAAAAATAGTCTGTAATAATTTTTGACAAGATATTGCCCTCAAGACAGTATTATGGTCTCAGGTTTTGTTTTGATTTTGAGGGATCTTTTTCTATAGATTTTAATAGGACTTACCATTGGTCCCACCCATTGATTCATGGATTGCATATTGCTTTCTTTCCCTTTACAACGTGGTACCAGATCTATATTTGGGAAATTATTTGATCTGATGTGATAATACCAAAAAATTGATATCCAGTTGAAAACAAATACAAAGTTATAATATACATCATCATCACATGTATTGGCACTTACACTGTTTATTGATTACCTGGCTTATATCAAACTCCTAAAGATAGCTCTTTGAAAAATCACAAAACAATTTAACAATACCTGTATTCTTTTTACTAGATATGTTGTTAGGTACCCATGACTAAACAGATAAAAATTCTTCTGAGATCTAATTTAATAGGCTACTGGCATTAAAAGTAGGCTAATTGCTCTTTGCTACTTTTGTTTCCCCCACTGTGTTTTATAAATCCAACATGAAAGCATACTTTTTTGCCATGTACTAAAATATAGGTAGGCAAAATTGATAGATTGAAGATATTCAAGGGAAAGCCTTAGCAATTTCCATTTAAGTGTCTAAAATACCCTCCCAACATTAATTATCACCCTGTATCATGGTAGTATCAATCCAGGTTATGGATTTTTATGTGCTTGAAGTGGCTGAATATTCCAAGGTTTTCAAAACTTATCACTAACTTGAGAAGGAAGCCTCAAGCAAGAGCTGCAGTTACACAGTAGCTAAACTTGGGGAAACACACAACTTCAAAGCTGGGAGGATTATGTCATTTGTGACTTTGTTCCTTGCTTCATATTTTGGCAACTGCTGTTAAACCAGTCATGTGCCCTGTGTTGCTGTACTACTGAAAATCATTAGGGGGCAAATTTGTTGACTCATCCATAGGTAAGATTATAACCACAGTAAGGCTGGAGAACCCTTCCTCAACAGTTGAAGAATTACTAAAGTTACTCATCCCAGGGATTTTTACATGGATTGATTTGTATTTACACCTGAGATAAATGAAGGAAGGGGGATATCATGGTAAGAAGTCTTCTCCTTTTCATATTACAGTAGTGTGCTCAAAAGCCTGGTACTCCTTGCAGAGAGGAAGAGAGGAGAGCCAGCTGAAAAAAGCAGTTGATTGTCACAGATGGAAACCATTTGCTGCACAGCAGATCTAGATTTTGATGTTTAAAATCTATGTTGTGAAGCAGCTTCCATAGAGACATTATCTCTGATAGTGATTTTTGATGAATAAGTTGGGCAGCATCTTAGATGTGGATCCCATCTCTATTGGGCTTGACTGGAAAGAACACAACTTTTGTCCTCTGTGACCCTGAAAGGACAGGTTACTATAATCTGATGGATCCTTCACAATGCATATTTCACGATGAAATGGTGAAATGAGTATGTAAAATTATTATTAAAAATATCGGAAAATGTAACTGATGTAACTCCATGTAGAAAATTCTTAATACAATACAGTTCTTGTTTCCTTGAGTAACTACACTTGAAATTTCCTGGTTTTAAAAAACAGAACAAAAAACTCCAAACAAAACCACATAAACATTTTCCTGATTGCTACTGTAATTGTTTCACTGAATTTAAAATGAAATCAGAAGTGTCTCTTTGAGGCAGGTGCACTGAAAAAGATCTTGAGTTTTACAAGAGAGCTTTTGTACCTCAGAGTAACACAGAGGACTAGAAATGGAAGATGAGCTTTTTCAAAAGTGCATGTTGAATTGCAAAGCAGAATTTTGGAAAGTTCAAACTAAAAGATCTTGGAGGTGCATGGGGTTATATAGAAAGTGTCGCACACATTGATTGTAAGTAGTACTCAGAAAACTCCTGCTAGAGTCTCAAATAAAATAAGAAAAACACACTTCTGAGCTGCCTTTTTCACAGAGCAGAAGAGCAGATTCAAAGTGTCTTCAGATACTTCTAAAAGATTCATTGGCCTCTAGGTTATTTGTTTGTTGAAAGTTTAATACCACAAAAAAAAGTTTATTCCTAAGAAACTGAGAAAGAATTGTGTCTAAAAATTTAGTAAAATGCACGAGGTAGATGTTATGTAACAGTTTTCAATATCACTGAGATTCATAAAATGGGGTGTTATTAAGCAGGAATGTTTATTAAATACTAGAGCCAACTTCATCTCTTCTGCAAATCAGGGTTTCCTGTCATTCTTGTTAATGGGGGCATTCTTTAGGGAAAGGGAAGTCTTCTGACCTGTTTTTATTAAGCTTTTCTCATTTTGATACACCACGAATTAAACAGATATTTTAAATGCACTATGTGCCTCCTAAACTTTGTATCTTACCATTTACATGGAAATTGTAAATTTATAGCATAGAAGCTGAGCAATATACCAAAACCCTGCTTTTTAAATTTTTTATTTTCTTTCATATCCTTCTGCAGAAAATGTTTTTAGGCAACTTCTAAGCTTTGCAATCCTGTTCTGGTTGTAACTGTGCTGTGATAAAGATACTCCAGTAAAAGAAATGATAGTAATTTATCACTAACAACAGCAATTCTTGTGAAGATAATAGCAAAATTCCATTCACATGGGTTTTGCCTTTTTTATTATTTTGTGTACCTCATTAACATTGCTATTATCAGTGACATATCTGTCCAAATGAAATATAAAAATAATTATCACACAGATAGTGCGTCTCCATATTAGGGATATTAGCAGTCCCAATATTAAAGAGTGCCACAGGAAGAAGCAGCATGGAAGCACACAGTTACTTGGGAAGATGTGGAAATAAATTACTGATACTGAAGTAACAGCAGTCCCTCTTATAAAGGCCAGAAACATTAAAAGCAAAGGGGAAAATGACTAGAAAGGAAAGCGTTTTAATAAAATTTGCTTAACTGTATTTATAAGGTATGATGCTATAAGACATTAAGAGACTCTGGCTTTTAAACCACATCCATACAAAGGCGTTATCAAACTAAAATGTGTGTAATAGTTAACTGCATGGTCTGCTTGACATTTAGATGGGGTTTTTTTCTGTGTTCATTATAGCATAGCTGTTCCACTTTAAGAGTACAAATAGACTCAAATTAGTTTATGCTTAGTTCTACTGCCATAACTAGATTGCCACCAGTGCATCAGCTGACTAAATGAAAGCTAGTGTATAAAACTATAAACATTTTTGTACTTACTTTTTCTGTCAAATAACTTGAAGAAGTAAGGTCTGCATTAAATATGTATTAAGAAAAGCTGACACTTAACAAGGTCAGGGAGAACAAAGTGAGTCCTCATAGTCTTTGATTCTCTTCTGGGCTGATGGACAGATGAGTGGACTGCAGTGAATGTTATCTACTTTGACTTCAGCAAGGCTTTTGACACAGTATCCCACAGTGTCCTCATATGTAAGCCTAGGAAATGTAGGTTAGATGAATTGACAATGAGATGGATTGAAAACTGGATGAAAGACAAAGCTCAGAGGGTCATGATTAGTGGCACAGAATCTAGTTGGAAGTCCATAACTAGTGGTGTTCCCCAAGGAGTCAGTACTGAGTCCAGTCCTCTTCAATATATTAATTGATGATGTGGATGAAAGGATAGACTGTACCCTCAGCAAATTTGCTGATGACATAAAACTAGGAGCAGTGGCTGACACACCAGAAGGCTGTGCCACCATCCAGTGAGACCTGGACAGGCTGGAAAGTTGGGCAGAGAGGAACCTGATGAAATTCAACAGGGGCATGTGTAGGCTCCTGCACCTGGGGAGGACTAACACCCTGCACTGGGACAGGGTGGGAGCTGAACTGTTAGATGGCAGCTCTGAGGAGAAAGACTTGGGAGTCCTAGTGGACAACAGGATGACCATGAGCCAGCAATGTGCCCTTGTGGTCAAGAAGGCCAATGGCATCCTGGGGTGCATCAAGAAGAGCATGGCCAGCTGGTCGAGAGAGGTCATCCTGTCCCTCTACTCTGCTCTAATGAGGCCGTGTCTGGAATACTGTCTCCAATTCTGGGGTCTCCAGTTCAAGAAGGACAGGGAGCTGCTGGAGAGGGTACAGAAAAGGGCTACAAATATAATTAGGGGCCTAGAACAGCTCTCTTATGAGGAAAAGCTGAGGGACTTGGGTCTTTTTAGTCTTGAGAAGAGAAGGCTGAGGGGGAATCTGATCAATGCCTATAAATACTTGAGGGGTGGGTGGCCAGGAGGAAGGGGCCAGTCTTTTTGCAGTGGTGCCCAATGACTGGACAAGAGGTAACGGGCACAAACTTCAATGCAAGAAATTTCATCTAAACATGAGGAGGAACTTCTTTACTTTGAGGGTGGTAGGGCTCTGAAACAGGCTTCCCAGAGGGATGGTGGAGTCTCTGTCTCTGGAGACATTCAAAACCCACCTGGATATGTTCCTGTGCAACTAGATCTAGGTGGACCTTGTCTGGCAGGGGGGGTTAGACTAGATGATCTGCAAAGGTCCCTTCCAACCCCTATTATTCTGTGATCAACAGAGATTGTACATCTGTTCAGTGACATCTTCAGTAACTCTGTGTCATGAAGCATCCCTCAGCTTAAGAGAGTTAAACAAAACTTGGAAGAGAAAGTGCCAAAATACTTTTAAATGTCATGTCAAGGTCAATGTAAAATAATGCATAGGGTGCCTAGTGGTTTATTTGCCTTTTTGTCACTCCCTATTTTGCAGCCTTTGCAGTTGTAGTTTGCTGAATAGACTTGGCTTTAAATTCATTCTAAGAGTATCACTTGTAGTAGGGTGCATAGAGGAAGAAATAGGTAAGCCGGGTGTTGTCTTGTTAATAAGTTGCCCCACTGAGTCCTGAAGCATTTGGCAGTCTTCCTTATGTAATTAAATTATTTCACATAAGTTTCATCTTTCTGCTGCACAGTGAGATTATCCATGACAGCAACTCCCCATTCCATTTGAATTTAGTGTCAGTCTTCTCAGCTGTTGGCTTATGATGTCATAGGACAAAAGAACAGCTTTCCAAAGAGGGGAAATATTTCTTTATATCTAGAACTTGGGCTCTTTTGATAGTTATGATATTCAGCTTGATAAATAATTTAAAATGTAATTCAAATAGCTTTACTTGAAAGGCTGAATAAATTTACATCGATATAATGGCAGAGATAGCTGTTATTACACTGTATATCAGTATAATTACTTTAATTATAACTAAGCTACAGTTACATTAATTATATTTTAACCTTGATTTTTTATATTGTTAATTGAGCATTAGCATGCACTGAATTTAATATACAGTTAAGAGTACAATGGAATGTATAATTACTTTTGCAATTTGTAAATTTATATTTCATTTTGACTCATTAATCGAATTTATACTCTACAGAAGCCATTGTAACTACCATATATTTCACTGCTTTTATTTTAACTGCATTCCAAAACTACAGAGAAAAAGCATACAAAAGACAAGCAAAGTGCATAGTGGAGTCAATAGTGAAGAAAATTTTCCAAAAACAGCTGATATGAAGAGTACTAAGTTGTCTCTGGAGCTTGAAATTGAGGTGTACCTTAGAATGTCAACTCACAGCTACCTATAAGCTATGCTGTTGGTAAACACTGCAACAAATTACAACCAAATTAAGTCTTTGCAATAAACACCCTAGCCTTCTGGAAACTACAAGTCCAGTTCAGGTGGGAGAAGGCAACAGATTTTGTCCAAGATCATTCTCACTTGTTCCAGTATTTTTGTTTCTTTTCAGTGCCCAGCAAGGGCTTTCTGACTGGGATGCCCCCGGCCACCCCAATGTAGCCTGCAGGGCTGGAATCAAATTTGAGGGGTTTTTTTTAGTGCATGAAAGAAATAGATTGATGTGAAAGGCCTTAATTGTGATCAGTGGAGGAACAACTTTGAATGAAAACTTTTATTCACTCAGAGTTTAGTTTATTATTCCCAGTATCTTGCAAGTCTGGCAAGATTCTTTGATTTGTAAAATGAGCACTTCAAACTTATGGAAGCCTCCTTGAGTCCTGGTTATTTGCACCAAAGTGTCATAAAACTACCTGGAGATGGAGACCAAAGCTCTTAGAAAGGGATGGAACACAATATCTTCCATGCTTTGTGTGCTAGACTGTACTGGTTTTCTTGAGAATGCCATAGATTTTATTGACCTTTTCCAAAAGTGTACTAGAAATGTAATTTTGCAACTTAACATATAAAGTTTTCTGGACATGTTTGATTGTTTTATTTCCTTTTGCAGCTGTTCCACTCTAAAGGAAAAAAACCCAATAAGTGAAAGTTTGACTGAGCATAAAAATATAGCCAAAAAATGAAGTCTTCACTAGGAAGGAGAAAGCTCATGTTCCATGTTAGTTCCATGTTTTAAATTGATCAGGATATAGAACCAATATTACTAACAGAATTTAAAAATAATTACTCAGTGTTATTATAATGATACAAAAGTCCTGTGTTAGTTAAAAAGTCTGGATTCCTGCCTATAGTTTTTAGATATTACACTAGAAATGATTGTGTCTACTGTACTATGGACAACAAGGCCGACAGGGTGAGTGAGGGGTTGGAATCTGTACTTACATGTGCTTTCTCTCTTTATGTATAAAAGGAGATGATTTTTTCTTCATATCCTGTTGATAATATAAATGGCCTAATGAGAACTGCTATCATGTTTATAATAACAGAAAAAAAATGTCTAGTTTTCCTTAGCTTGAGAAAAAAATTATCAGCATTTTACTGCATGCTACTCTATATTTCATTTAAATTAAAAATTATCTTTCCAATCTGATTCTGATAACATAATTTATGAAGATGTTTGTTAAAGAAGAAGAGGATTATAATTAGTTTAATTAATGACATCAGATTATTATTATTTTTTTGTAAAGGGAAAAATTATTTACATGATGTAATTTAGTGAAAAGGTTTTCTGGTATCATGCCTTCACTACATGAAACATTCATTTCATTTAGACCCGTGAAAATGAAATCTGAGAGATTAACTGAATTTCAAGGGAAATAAATCTCTGGAGATGAGGGCAGTTTTCTGTTGTAAGATTATAATTAAAAATTATGCTGTTTTTTTTTTCTTTCACTTATTCTTTCACTATTCTGAAAAAGCTTAGGACCTGCTAAACAAAACTGAAGGGACGATCTCCACTTTTTTGTTTTGGAAATCTACTCAGTGATATTGCTGAGAAAAGAATAGGCATTGTACTATACACAACAAATAAGTCTTATTTAATAAAGGACCAGAATCCTCATATGACTTTTTCTTTTTTCCTTCTGATCAGATTGTTTTCTGCTTTGACAGATACAGAGAAGGAAAAAAATTAGGTCCATGAGCTCTTTAGTGAATGCATTAGAATCTCTTTATTAATGGGAATTCTTTAAGTCTTCAAGCTCAGAGCTAATGGATAAAGTTGCAAGATAAGGACCAAACTGAGTAAGAATATTAAATGATCTATTCTCACTGTACTCTTCCTTTATGAAAGCTAAAGGTCAGCAGGTGGCATATTGGTCATCTAAGACTGTGTGCTTTACAGGAGGCACAGCACTAAAATAGCATCTGTACAATTACTACTGGAGACACTGATGTGTTTTTATTTCCTCATGTAAATTGAGTAACTATTGTCTAATACAGTTGTAGCTAAAGAACTTTAGATGTTTGTTATTTTTTTGCAGCCGTGAATACTTATTTTTTGTTCGTTGTAGTATGGACCCATTCCAGACTTGATGTATCTATCTGGCTACAGGGCTCATGCTGAGTAAATGTTCTTAAAATTACCCCCAAGTGAGATTTGTTCTCTTGTGACTGAACTTGGCATATTACCAAAAGTCTAGTCTCTTGTTTCTCCAAAGACAGCAGCTGCACCAATAGGAAACCTTGTTAGTGTGCCTGAATCTTCTTAGTAAAACAAACCTCAGACATGTCTCTGTGTTCAGCAGCATCTAGATAGAATTTCACTGTCAATAGTATTTCGCTATGTTATAGTTGATTAAATAAGAAATCCACTACTTCTGACAGGTTATGTAAAAATATTAATGTTAATCAATCCATATCTTACGGTAAAGATGACCTTAAAAATAATTTAATTTGATTTAGGTATGGCTGGAAACTGAGCTGGTAAAGATTCAAGATAAGCTTCATTTAAAATAACCTATAAGTTGGTATAAATTAATGAGGAAGTACAATTCTGATATTCTCTTTCTCCTGTCACTCCTTTTCAATTTTTTTGCTAAGTCTTTGTCTAGAAAGATCTCTACAGGCAGTTAACTTCCTTGGCACCATTCAAACCTACAAAGACACTAAAATTTTATATCTCTGCTATTAAGAGCAAAGAACCATTCTAATTAGTGCCCAGCAAGGTTTGTCATAATCATGATAATTTATCTTTTGATAGCATTAAAATATATTTTGATGCTGTAGTTCATTATGTAAAATGGAGAATTTGTGTTTTCTTTTTCTCCCCAGACTCCCAAATCTTGTTAACAGGAGATACATATTTATATTTTCACTAGTGCTGGTATTTGTAGATCCTGCATTTAGTACGTTTACTTTTTGTTTAAATGATTAATCATATATTTAGTCCTTTTAACCATAAATGTAAAAAAACACTAGGGGTAAAACCATTCTATTACTCAGACCCTTTTAAAAACTTTTTTCTTTCAAAGCTCAGATTATTTTTTTATTATTAAGTATCTTAATTTTGACAGGTCTTTTCTGTACATGTAAATTATCATCTTTGAATGCTGAATTAGATGTTGGAATAAATAGGATAGATTTAGTGTCATTATGGGTAATGAGACACCCTTGCAATCAAGCTTGCTTCTTAGCAATGAATGTAATTTCAAGTAATGCTGTACAGCTATAAAGTGATGGCCAAAGTCTCTTAAATCAGGATAATTTTATATGTTCTTCCTGTATTGTCTTTTGCTCAGCTGTAATATTCTGTGTTTTGTTTTACTCTTGCTTAGAGAATGCATGCCTGCGTGCGTATGTGTGTGCACAGACATACAAAGAACACACAGCAACATTTCCCTCTCTCTCTCAACTACTGCCACTTTAGTAACGAATGTATGCAGTATGGTTTTGAAATACGTCTTCTTAGAGCAGGGTTCACCAAAGAGATGAGTGAGGTAAACCTGGTAAGAATTGATTCTTGTAGATCTATCCTCCTCCTGTGTTGATGTGTTCACCTTGACACACACCTCGTTAGGGCAGTGACATATGGGTGGTAGTACTAAACTGAAAGAGACAAAAAGCATGCATTGTGTGTGGCTGGTGCTATGGCAAGGGATCATAGCAAAGAGATTCAAGCTCATTTACCTATGGAGTTGAGGGTAAGTGTGTTTGTCTTGAAGACTATACTGAGGGTGAAACCCAGAGCTGTGGGGTTTTCAAACAACATTCAAGTCTTTTATTTTTTCTTTAACAGGTCTGAAATGGATATACTGTCTGCTAGCTCTGAAGGCATTCTCATCGGCTATTGTCCACAGCAAGATGCCCTGGATGAACTTTTAACGGGTTGGGAACATCTTCATTATTACTGCACACTGCGAGGAATTCCAAAGCAGGATATCCGCAAGGTAACTGTCCAGGATAGATTTGCAGGGGGAGCTGAAGCCAGGTTTATAAAATAATTGTTTATAAATAATTGTGGAGTTTATAAAATAATTGTTTGGGTTTTTGCTTGTTTGTTTTGTTTTTGTTTTTGTTTTTTTTTTTACATGAGAGAATATCTAGTGTTTCATTTTAACAGCTTTTGCAATACGATTAGTCATTACTACTACTTTATTTAAACCATATGTATTTTTTCCTGTCTGTTACGCCAGTTCAAAACACAATAATATCACTGAGGATAGTAAAATAACACTAGTTCAAATGAAATCTCAGACACAAAAACTCTGAAGGAAATTAAATCTGTGAATGGTTCAAGACCTTCATTATCACACACAACTGGGAGGGAACACCACAAGTTCTGAGTCATGCACCTATGAAAAACTCTTTTCTTCAGAGATGGGATTAAATCTGAAGGAATTAAAAACTGTTGAATGATTATATAAATAAGCTAAATGTCTGGGTGCTGAGATTACAGGTGTCAGGACTCTGCTAGTCAATGTCTTAAACTTAACAAGACAATGGCTGCATTCCATGTGCCTGCTGGGAGCGGTCCTTAAAATGTTGCCATACCAAGCTTAGGGCTGTCCAAGGGGAAGAGGCCAAAACTATGTCAGAAAATGCTTGAAGAACTGACTATTATTGCCATAAATAATGACAATATATAAGATATAAGAATATCACTGAGAGCTTTTGAATTTACAGATGAAGATGTAGCTGTGCTACAGACCAGCAAACAGTGCTGTGCATCTGTAATGAAGCAAGCAGTCAGCCGATTCCAGAAATGAATCACAAAATTAATGTGGTAGTTTTTTCTTTTTTCTACCTCTGCAGACAGAAGTGTTGTCTGATCTGACCTGGACTTGAGAGCTCAGTCTCTAGTGCTTAATTTTTTTCTATTAACCTGAGAAATATGGAGTGTGATATGAAATCAGTGTACTTCCTGCTGTATAGATTGGTCCCATGTAGTTGCTATGGCTCTAAGATGTTCCTGTAACCTCCGGAACGGTGCCTGTTGTCATCTTTTTCCTTTTCCTGAAGCAAAACTGCATGTAACTGAAATATGTTTTTTTCTACCTACCCAGCATTTTTCTGGCTATTGCTTCAGTGTCTACCAAGTGGTTTACAGTCAGTTCCTCATCTGTATGTGAGAGGGCCACATTCTGGTTCTTTGCACCTTTTTTTGCCCAGCAGCTAGGTATTATTCCAGAAAATGGTATGAATCCTACAGGGGGACATTGAGTATTCAGAAACAACTGTAATCATGCCCCAATAATAGCATGCAGACAGTCAATATTTCTAATTTTTCTTCTCTTAAGCTAATCATTTGGATGTTTCTAGATGAAAGACTGAGGGGAAATAAAAGATTTTTACAAGTTTTTGCCCCTTCTTTTGTGCAGTATCCTGCCCGGCTGGACTTTTAACTGACTGTTTTAACAGCACATTTCTTGCAGGATGCTCAGAAATCATCATACAGTCTTATATTTAGTTGTTTGCTCTTCATAATTCATCAGTGGTAGTTTTTGCTTCTGAGTACCAGCAGAGTACTAAAAATTTGAATATGTTTCCCTTGATCTAAAGGAAATATATTAGGCGATAATTTTTATTGCACTAAACTCCTCAACTATAATTACCTGTTTTCTCAATAAAATGACAACTCCTCTCTAAGAGTTGGGCTAAAAGCTTTGTAGTCATTCAAAAGGATGCTGTTAAATATCCCTACATTTAACATATATTATTGAATGTTTTTGGTCCTAATTGTAATGTAAAACAGGAATCAAAGATTGATTGTTTAATCATTCAGCAGTGCTCTTAAAGTCCTCTAAACATGGCTTTTAAGCTTTTCTGTCTTATCATTTTCATAAGAAAAGACAATATATAATTGTAACGCGTATGAACAAATGGTACACCATGTACTATAAATGAAGCAGTTTTTAAGACACCCTAATAAGAATGGAAATTTCAGAATCACTTGAATGACAGCAATACATAGTTTTAATTAAATTTTATGGGACTCACTTAACTTGCATACTTTGGGTCACATACATAGAGTATTACTCTCAGCAATTACTCTCACTCCAGATTATAGAGTAAGCATCCTCCCCATTTCTGAATAGGCTGAAGCACGTAAACCCAGGCGGGCGGTGATCCTTGGAGTGAGAAATGGACTAGGAATGATCCCATAATGATAAGGACTCTTCCCCATAGTTAAAATAATTTCCTCAGCCTTATTGAAACAGTTACTTTTATAATTGACTTGAATTTGCCAAGAGGGGTGCATCTGAGTCAGAGCTGTGTGGGGCTTTTAGTGCTCTGCTAACTTTCTGACTCCTGGAGTCACAGACTGTTAGCTACTGTTTTATTTTAGTACTCACAGGTGTGAGGAAAAGTAGTTCTTATTGGTAACACCTCATCTGCAGACAACTGGAGACAGTATGACTGAGAAGTGTGAACTGATCCATGCATTGCACTGGGCTGTTAATACTTTAATCTTACACTCTGCACAAGTCCTGTCAACACCAGGTAGAACATGTGTGTGTGTGTGTGCGCGCGCGCATGAATCCTGCTGTCACTGCTTGATTTGTGACTCCTTCAGGTCATTTGGCTCCAGCAGCAACTGTTTTGGAGGATGAGGAGTAGGATCAGGACCCATCCAGAAGCTTGAGAATGGAGAGATCTGCGGTGTGCTTAGGGACCTGGATTTCATAAGTAAACTGCCCCATGTGGTATTGAGCTTTTCTTGGGTGCCTGGGAAGTTTTCCAGATTGTGATGACCAGGATGACACCAACAGATTTCTGTGCTGTGCCTGCAGGGTGTCTCTCTGCATGTGCATGAGTAAATGAACACTCCTGCACGTGCTGTCTCCTGTGTCTACTTGGGGAAGAGCCACAAGGGTAACCTGGCTTCGTACACTTTCTCTGTAGATAATCTGAGAATACTGCTTTCTCTCAAATATCTGTCATTCATAAAACCCATTTCAAATGCAGAAGTATTTAGGAACAATTGGTGTACCTAAGAGATCCCACTTTATGTTCAGATCCATATAGTCTCTGGGCAGTTCACACAACTACGGCAATGGCAGTTCTCAAGATGGTTTGGGGGGCAGTTCCTCAGATGGTGAGGCAATTCACGTATGGGTCCTGCTTCAAGTGAATCAAAATCAATTCTGCATTATTTGGAGATGAGTTATGTTACTGTGTTGCACTGGGAGAAGATAAATGTTAATCTTCTGATTATTCTGGACCTTAGGTGTAGGTTTAGACTAGACTTTATAGGTAACCTTTTGTGCCTTAACTTTGCATTTGTGATATAGAGACTGTTCTTCGTTTCAGTTGTCCTAATTTTTTGACTGCATAGATTGCAGAGCAGACTTTGTTGCCATATGCTTGCGATCAAGGCGCCAAAAGGCTCCTGCAAATAATACTTAGCTACTCTAGTTTACCTCCATCAAAAACTGAAATGCAACTATCCCAGAGGAGAACAAATGTTTTTGTCAGTGGGCCCTTCCTACTCTGTGGCTTTGCTGTCAAGCATTGAACAGCTGCTGTGTTTCAACTCAGAAACGGCTGGTGCCTGGAGAAAAGTGTGCATTTTAGTTGCCTATAAAGAAAATAAGGCCTGGGAATGCTTTGGAATAGCAGCTGTATGGAAATGTAAGCTGTTATTTTCTCATTCCCTCCTGCCCATGATACAGTGCTCCAAGTGGGCCTCTGACTGTTTACCAGTGAGTCTTCATACTAATGCACACACACATAGGCTTGAGAACACACGGTTTTCATGTGGAAAGCAACATGCATTCACTTTGGTTTTTAATAAATTTGCAATCATGCGGGTGACTGGCAGGATGTGTTGCTGATAAAGTAATCTATTGAAGCACTAACTTCAGGGATCAAATCCTTTGCTAGACAGATTTATCAGCCGCAGGAGTTAAGTGCCTGACATAAAGTTCAGTGCACTTAATGTTCCAAAACAGTAATTAAGTGAACGGGAAAGGAGGGGAAAAATGGGTCATTTGCTATCAATGTTAAGCTTCATGCCATGTCAAGTTTTACTTTACTTCCTAAATCTTCTCTGAAAGTTTCTCTTTCTGCAAACCTGGAAAAGTTAGAGTAGAGCTTTTGAGCTATTTAGACAGATACTAATTTAACATAGTGTTTGTAATTTTTACTTCTTTAATATGTCAAGTTTCAATATTTCACTTTGTTCCAAAAGACATAATAAGCATATTTTATTTTTAATAAGCATACAGCTTACAAAAAAGTACAGTAATGTAACATTTAATGACTTCTCTCATTTGCATTAAAACTCATAATCATAGAATCGTTTGAGTTGGAAGGGACCTTAAAGATCCCCTATTTGATCCCCTATTTCCAACCCCGTTGCCATGGGCAGGGACACCTCCCAATAGACCAGGTTGCTCAAAGCCCCATCCAGCCTTGAACACCTCCAGGGATGGGGCATCCACAACTTCTCTGGGCAACCTGTTCCAGTGCCTCACCACCCTCACTGTAAACAATTTCTTTCTGGTGTCCAATCTAAATCTCCCCTCTTCCAATTTAAAACCGTTGCCCCTTGCCTGTCACTACATTTCCTCGTAAACAGTCCCTCTCTGGCTCTTCTGCAGGCTCCCTTCAGATATTGAGAGGCTGTTATAAGGTCTCCCCAGATCCTTCTCTTCTCCAGGCTCAAGAACCCCAACTCTCTCAGCTTGTCCTCATAGGAGAGGTGCTCCATCCCTCTGATCATCCTGTGGCCCTTTGCTGGACTCATCCCAACCGGTCCATGTCCTTCCTGTGTTGAGGACTCCAAAGCTGGACACAGTACTTCAGGTGGGGTCTCCTGAGTGCAGAATAGAGGGGTAGAATCACCTTCCTTGACTTGCTGGACACATTTCTCTTGATGCAGCCCAGGACACGGTTGGCTCTCTGGGCTGCCAGCGCGCACTGCCTGCTCATGTTGAGCTTCTCATCCACAAGCCCTCCCAAGTCCTTCTCCTCAGGGCTGCTTTCCAGCCATTCTCTGCCATTCTCTGTATTTGTCACGTCCCAGGTGCAGGACCCTGCATTTGGCTTGGTTGAACTTCATGCAGTTTGCATAAGCCCACCTCTCCAGCCTGTCCAGGTCCCTCTGGATGGCATCCCTTCCTTCCAGTGTGTCCACTTGTGTTACAAAACTCAAAACAAGCATCATCAGGTCTTCAGAAGCAACTTCTTGGAATGTCAGTACAATTTCTTTTATATATTACCTCTCCAGGAAGATTTTTACACTGAGTGGAATCTTATTTGCTTCCTTACATGTTAAATTCTATAGCTGCTGGAAACAGGAATTTGTAAATTCATATATTCTTTCCATGCTTGCTTTGTTTTGGACCTCAAGCAGAATTAATGTGTACAGTTTTATAAGATTCTGGGATAAATAACTATTTCCCCTAGAAACTTTACCATGAGTACATGCTTTCCTAATGTAAGAAATCTAATAATTCTGAGTTTACTCTGAAGCAGAATGAATGCTGTTTCATGTGGAACTAATGAATTATTGTTATTTAGGATATTTAAACCCCACTGCATTCACTTTCTCACTTTGACACTTTGAACAACTACTTTGGAAGTGTGAAGTGTGTAGTTATTTTTCAGTTGACTCTAGAATTCGTACAGTTCTTATCATTTTCACTAGGTATGATACACATTTCCAGTATTAGTCAGGTTAGCTTTATGAGGGTTTGTTTAAAATGAAATGGCAAGAATTATAGATTATATTTATTTTGTCAGAAATGATGCATAATTAATACACTGATGTATATACCCTTTCAAGTCAGGATAGACACACTATTACATTTCTAGTCTTCTAATAGATTAAGTCTTCACCAACTCCAGGTTTTTCTGGAAAACATACCAACTGAAAAATCTCAGTACCACTTCATTTTTTACTTGAATATTAATGGTAATTTTCAAAGAGAGTGGAAAATCAGTGCCAGTAGTTACATAACTAACACTTACTGCTTTTCAGGGAAGTAGACATGCCTCTTGGTTTCCTGGTGGATAGAAGATACCAATCTACTTTACACAAATATTAAAGTGTGCAGAAACTACCTCTTCTGGAATGAAGGCAGTCTTTAGGAAATGCACAAAGTGTTGGAGGATTTGGTTTAGATTTTGCAGGTTGGAGGGCTCATTCCTGTGCCTATTCCAAAGTTAGGGAAACTAACCCAAATTAATTTGGGGAAAAAGAACTTTTGCTAGAGGTGTTAGAATTGATAAGGGAAAAGTACATAATTTTAATGAATATTAGAAAATAGGGAAATTGTTAACTGATAGATGTCTGTTATAATCTGGACTTGGGGAGAGGTGGAAAGGAAGGAAAGAGTTTAAATACATTACTGCAGCAGCCATGGTTAAGATGTAAAACACTAGATGTAAAACACCTCAAGTGCACTCACAATGCATATAACTCTGTGTCTTTTAATTTGGTCTCAATGTTACCAACTTGCTAAATAAATTGATGTATCTCCTCACTCTTCACTGCTAAAAGTAATTGAAACCAGAAATAGAACATCATGATGAATATAACAAGGAGGGAGAGAAGGTGCTTTGTATATATCTCACATTTACTAAAGGAAGGAACCCATTAGAATTGTAAATCTCTTGCATAATTGTGTGTATCTGAAGATTTGTCACATGTTCAATTCTGAATTTCATTTAAAGTAGTTGAAGAGGGATTTTAATTTTTACTTTATAGTATACTGTGTTACAAACCACAAGGTACTGCTGGTTATACAGATGAAATTATAATGGAGCTGTATATGTTTCTCCACAATATACCTAGTACATAATATTTCTAATTAAATTCAAATGACACTTTTGTTCCTGTTTAGGTCAAATTGATGAAGCTGAGATTTTTATTGTTGGAAATCTTATGATATACATCAAAGAAAATACAAAGAGTTTTGGGGTCATTTCTTGAAAGAGGAATGAGTTCTGTATTCTTATATTCACTGATGCATGCGCTGCAGTGCTTCTTTGAAGTGTAAGGGTTGAGGAAGATAGCAGAAATAAGAGACTTTTGAGATGCATCTGGGAAATCATTAGAAATAAGAAACCTGGCTAATCCTTCTGCTTTTATGTTTCTGATGTGGTTCAGCTCCAAATTTGCTCTGATTTGATACATTTTACACCAAAGAAGTGTATCTAGATATTAAGGCAGATTGTGGTGTGCCCATGTGTCCATGTTTTATCATGGAAGATCTGCACATTGAAGGCAGCATCTACATTTCAGTTCTCTAGCACCAGTGTTTGAGTATTTGAGACCCCTGTACCTTAGGACTTTCTCTGACAGTTAAAGAAGAAAGGCCAGCGAGGTCAATGTGAATGTTGCCTCCAGCTACGCTCATGTGCTTGACCAGCTTATTCAGATCACACATACTTATTTGAACAATTTCAACTAAACCAGCTAGGGTCAACTTACCCCTCTTGGTTATTAGGAAGTTATATTAATTTAACCATGTTACCTTTTGTCTTTAAGAAACTCTAAATCCTTGACCTGTGACTTGCTTTTCTGTCATTGCCATCTTTTTGTGGCTGATGTAGAATTTTGCCTCCTGAATTTTCTGTTAGTAAAATGTTTGATTAAATAAATAATGGAGAACAAGGTGAAATGAGGAACATTGTAGATCATTGACCCAACAGCACAAAATGAATGCAAATGACTGTTACAAAAAATGACAAAGACAGATTTTCTAGATAGGAAAATCCTTATTCTTTGTGGAGATCTAAGGAGTCCTGGAGCACCTTTTTGCATGTGCCTGGGAATCAGAAATAATAATATGCAACAAATGGGGGTAAATAGGGGAATAACATCTACTTTTGCTTAATATGCATGAATAGAGTCTTCTTTCAATCTAAGGACAAACACTACTGAATTTGGCTTTGCTGGCCTTGACATTTCTAAAACACAGGTTGCAGAGGATCTTGTTAACCAGTTACACCTCAATGCCCATGCTGACAAACTGGTGAGAACGTACAGTGCTGGCACAAAGAGGAAGCTCTCTACTGCTGTGGCTTTAGTTGGTAAACCCCAAATACTTTTACTGGTGAGTAAATGTAATATTATGCTTATGATAAGTGGGTTACATTGAATTTTGGCTTGTATGTTGGTCTAAAGAAAATCAGGTAGTGTCCTGATCAGATGGGGAGTAATCGATCCACAGACATATAACTGTCTTCCTTGTTCTGCTGTTCAAGCACTTCTTATTTTATTCTCCAGTGTTTACAAAAGTAGAAAGTAAAGTTGTTTTTTCTTTTTTCTTTTTCCCCCCTCTTGGAGTAGTTGGGTGATCAGGAAAAAAAAAAAGGCCCCTAAACACACAGAAATGCAATTGTAGCATTCCATAGCCCAATAGATATGTAATATTTAAAAAAATATTTCTTTATGTAGAGGAAAAAAATAATGTAAAATAAATTAATGTTTTATGTATTCTCAACTTTCTTTATAACATGAGAAAAATATGTATGAACAATTCTACTGTCTTCCTTAAGAAGGAAGATTCTTATTTTTATTTGTAATTTTGTAACTGATTTAGTAATTATTGTAACTGATTGTTACTAGTTACTAGTTACTAGTTACTAATAGTAATTATTGTAACTGTAACTGTAACATTTGTAACTGATGTTAGTAATTATTGACTCATCTTTGTCAGGATATTCGTATTACTTGCTACGTCATACTTCACATATCTGGCTAGTTCTTATATTTTTGTTGGATTCACAAATGACACAATCAGAGTAATAAATTATATTAATTTGCATTATTTATCACATGTTGTTTTGGTGCTTACATCCTACTGCTTTTTTTTGCCTGAAACTGGCCTTTCCAGTGTAAATTGCCTGATGTCTTGAAGAGCAGGGAATTATAGAGCTCTGATAACTGCGTCATTATGACACCACATTCTCTTTCTTCTCATTGCCCATTGTCTCACTGGAGAAGACTGAACAGCCCTTTCCTAAACATTGGCATGAGAAATGAGTTCAGTAGTGAAATAAACCTTTCAGAACCATCAGAGGAAGGGAGAGTTGCTTCCAACTGGGGGCAAACCAGTGCTTCCAGTAATAGATTGCAGGCTAAGTAGAACTGGATAAAACTGATGTTCTCAAAGGGCTTATGTTTCAGAAGATCAGACACATTTTGCTGCTTCTAACTTCCTCTTATTGCCTCAATTCTGAGCTGAATTATTTTATTTACATTTTATGCTCAAACTGACCCTGGTTCAGTTAGTAAATGGGAGGCGATAATCTTAAATCAGTGCTTTTTCCTGATCTTAGAAAAGGCTCCAACTGTTTTTTAATGTTTTTATGACAGCATGCTACTACAAGTATCCATTTCAACCTACTTCTTGCTGCAGGGCACAGACTATTGCATATGTAATGGCAAGAGGAAAGAATAATATCTAAACATGTCAAATGCTTTAAAACATTTCACTGGCTTTAGAAAGCAAACAGATTTTAAAGGAGATATCCAGTATTTTAAAAGGCTTTTTTTTTTTTTTTTTGGTCTGAAAGCACATACACACTGAATCCACTTCTAGATTGCCTCCAGAATCATTAATTTAAGTAATAGTGTGGGTTGCTTTATTTGTATTGCTTTTTATGTTTTCTTTGTTAGCTATCCACAAATAATAGGAGGATGAACCGACTTCTTTTTCACCTTTGCCACTGGAAGCTAGGCATCAAACTGGATATTTTGCCTGCTTTGTTTCTCAAGAAATTTGCTTCCAGGTTTCAGCTGAGATTTTTTTTTACATTATACCCTACTAGGTGCTGAGACCTTAATGAAATTCCATAGTATAAAAAGCAAGTAGATGAGTTTCTTTCTCGTTAGTTTTGTTGTGAGATACTGTCTTTTGACAATCAGATATCATTCCTTCTGCTTCCATGAGTAAATGAAGCCAAAATTTGATTCAGTGAGGACAGGAGGATTAGACACTGACTAGGTTGTTATTTAATCCTGTGGATTCTCTCTACCGTGGTTGAGAGTCCTTATCAAAGGAGTCCTGGGAGTAACTGCTGGAGATGTCAAATCCAAACATACTATCCACTGTGGGATGGGCAGTGCAGGCAGTCAGCAGTTACAGTTCTCCACTTGTTTGTGCTCATGGCAGATGTGCATGTAGGGAAGAAACTGATACCAAGCGCTTCCAGAAAGTGAGGAAAAACACCTGTAAGTCTCCCCTATTTAAAACATATATGTATATATATTATAAAATATATACATGTGTATTTATAAATAATATTATATTTAATACATTGCTATATAGACATATTATTTATACATCTATATATTTTTAAAATAAAAAGTACCTTCTATAAATTTAGAAATGAAACCATTTGTGCTGAAGAGAAAAACTGATCAGTGTCTTTTAAGTTTGAAAATGTAGCTTTTTTAGAGAAAAATATATTACTTTATTGTGGGTTTTGTTAGTTCTTCATGGCTTTGTTAGTTCTTCATGCTGGACTGGAGCTGTGGCCTGTTTTTCCCATACTGCTCTATCATCAATTTCATTTTTCCTGTAGGATGAGCCCAGCTCTGGGATGGATCCTTGCTCTAAACGCTACCTTTGGAAAGCCATCCTAAAGGAAGTTCAGGATGGCTGTGCAGCTGTGCTGACATCCCACAGGTAAGACCCTTATCCCAGCAGCCAGCATATTCCTATTGTCTCTCCTCACCTGCTCTCAACTGAGAGCAGGATGTATTCTGAAGGCATGCTTACCCTGCTGTGAAATATAGAATATATCTTCATATTTTATGGCAATTCCTTCCTGCCTGTGAAAACTAAACTTGCATAAATCCTAAATATGTGCTTTATTTGCTTTTCAAGAATTAGAATGTGGCTCAGGGGGACTGCAGGCACAGGTAAAATGATTCAATGAATTGCTTCTTTTCTCTGCTCTTTCTATTCAGTGTTGCAGTGTCTCTTTTTTTTTTTAACTGGGTTATCTTTTTGCAGCTGCCCACTTTGTCAAACCTTAAAAAGGAAGGTGGGAGTGAAAAAACTACTTCTGATTTTATTAAGGATTCTGTTTTGCATCAGTGTATGAAAAAAACTATGCCATGACATCCTAAAGACAGATGTCTCAACTATTCTGTGTGCACTACTGGAAATGGTAGGAGTGGCCATGTCATCTTAGAAGAGTCTATCTACATTAAATATCTTGTCAATTCTCTGATATGGTCATTAGTGTATAAGTTTAATGGAGGAAGCATCAATACTGTTTTGTAACAGCTATAGTAAAATGGAATAAATTAAATATTCCTTTAGGGGATATAGTATAGTAGATATAATTATATATAAAATGTCTTTAAGTGGGAAAGAGATCACGAAAATATGTCCAGCTAGGACAGAACTCTTTAATCAAAAGAGCAGTGTCACATTTTTGCAAAATGAGATTTGAAGCATAGATGAATCAATAAAAGAACACAGCAAACCTTCCCTCAATGTTTTCTAGATCCTGTTACATTTTTTCCAGATGTTCTCAAAATGTATTTGTTGTCCCTGTACATGTGTGTGCTACAGTTCTGAGGGAAAAATGCTCCCAAAAGTTTCTACTATCCTATTGATGGAAGCTGAATCTTGAAAATCGGATATCTATATTTCATCCCCAGGTGCTTATCAGACCACTCATTTAGGGAAAGCAAGTTATGTATGTTTGTATGGTGAGTTAAATTCAGGAAACAGTGTGCTTTGACTTTCATCCAGATTATAACACTTAGTTGTCAAACACCAGTTAAACAGAAGAGAGCTGTGGTCTCATTATTAATATGCTGTAAATGAAAACAAAAAACACAAACAAAAAAAACCCCAACCAAACCAACCAACCAAAAAATTGTTACTAATTACTCAGCTTTACAAATGAATGACTGGAAGCAGCTATAAGTACAGTGATAGTGTACACATTTCATTTCTAATTAATAAGACATTGTTGTGCCATGGTGGAGGAAGGAGAAATGTTTCTACATTATTTAGACTATTTGCTGAAGGCCATTGGAGGTTATTTGAAAATCTTTCAAAGGCTACTTGTATAAGTACAGAGTTTTTCTTATGAAGTCAATCTTCATGAATATCAGCAGATAAGTGCATAAGGTATAGAGATGATTTCCTGTGTAAGAATTAGTTTTGAGGTTTGTATACTTAATTTTCAGAGATTGTTTATCTTTGTTAACTCTGTAAACAATGTTTAACTTTTGTTTTGAGGAAGGGAGGATTGAGAATAACTGTCCATATGGGCCTAAATTTACCTTATTTTGGCACAACTGGGGAATGTTATGCCAAAGGGAGCATTAGGAGTTACTTAGACTCAGCTAACTTCCACATTTGTTAAAAGACATGTTAGCAAGCCTTCCCCCCATCTATCTCAAATATAGCAGTTTGGCAATTCTCACCATATCCCTGTCCTATTTTAAGGACATTTTTCCTAGGAGAGCAGTTAATTGCCATGCTTGTTCAGTAAAAGCACTTTAATTTGGACTGGCACAGGGCTGAGGCACACAAGACAACTCTTGTTTGTCTTAGAAGTGTTGGGGAGTGCTCACAGTGAATTGCAGGAACATCAAATAACTTTGGCTCTTTGAGATGACGGATATGTCCCAACTGATGTCCTGTGTCTAAAGTGCTGCTTTGGAAAAACTGCTCAATTCTGTATAATACGTAGAATGAAGCAGTTGCATCTTACAGGATCCTGCTTTTCTATTCAGCTGTATTTCTGTGTCCTAAATTCTGTTTGTATTGTAGCGTTTTGCTGCTGCTTCTATCCTGCAATCAGACTAAGAGTAACTACTTTTTAAGGGTGTGTACTATGCAAGAGGCAAGTTGAACAAACTTCATTTTTCTCCCTCTTTCCTTTAAAATGACCACAAAGAGGTTTTACAAGGAGTAACAGAGTTCATGGCTCACACACTCAGTGGCATTTCTGAGACTACCTAACAGAAATTGTCCTGTGGTTATAAAACTTTTGTTTTGTGGCCAGAATTGTCTAATTAGCTCTGGCCTAAAAACATGAATTCCATTTTAGGTCTTTCTTCTAGCTGTCATGTGGTAATAACTTTTGGTATGTACTGACAACGGTTACAACTTGGAATGTTGCCTTCAAAGTCAAAGGTTTTGTGTACCCATTTTTGCAGCTGTCCAGATTCCTTCCACTTTAGTAAAAGTTAGGTATAAATAATGTTTTCTGGTTTCACTATTATTCTTTTAATCTTTCCCTCCCCTGCTCCCGGCTTTATTTTTTAGTATGGAAGAATGTGAAGCCCTCTGCACACGACTTGCTATTATGGTCAATGGAAGCTTCAAGTGTCTTGGTTCTCCCCAGCACATTAAAAACAGGTATTATATGTTAACATCAAACCTTTTGCAGCTACATGCAATCTAAGAGCTGGCTAGATACTGTAATAGTGCCAAGGCATAAATACTTGTGACTGCTAAGCACATCCTTCTTTTCCAGCCATCAGTGAAGTTAAAAAAAGAACCAATTAGGATATCTTAGCAAGATAAATTGACATATGGCATTGCTAAAATGCACTGGTAATAGAAAGAGACAGATCTGTATCTAAAATGAAGCACTTTTGCACTCAACCTGAGAAATACATTGTGAGAATTCAACATGTTGAGATAAAATACACTTTGGTTCCTTGTGAGGATTTCTAATATCAGGAAGAAGAACTTTTAACAGGTCAACAGCCAGGAGCACAATGCATTTTGAACCATCTCTACTTCCTGCTCAATTCACTGGCAATTACAGATATTTACACTGAATTCTGCATCCTTTTTCTGGTGTGCATGAGCCGCTCTTATGCTTCAACCCTGCTTGTGAGTCTGTTAATCTGTTAATGAAGATGTTTATTTAAATGATAGACTCAAACTACCACAAAGAAAACAGGATCAGAAACTAAAAAGAAACTTATAGCTAAAACATTTGCATTCAGAAATAAGCAAAACTTTTATGATACCTTGTCAGTCATCTGTGTAAATGATACAGCTCATTTACAAGCAGCAAAGCTACACTGCTTTGTACTAGCTCAGCGTTTGGCACTCTTAAGTGCAGATACATTTGACAATGTAAACAAGCTCTACAAAAATGTTTTGGAATTGCTGTGTGCCATGGTTATTGGGCAGGAGTTATCTGTGTCTCTGATAACTTCTTGTCCCTTGAGGGCTTTTTGTCTTTCCCTTTGGGTAGAACTGTAGGCCCCGTAGAAATGTTTCACAGCTACATTAGCATGACAGGCCCGATTCACGTTTACTTTAATGAGCTCTTTCCCTTCAAGGCTTTTTTCATCAAGACAAAATTTCAGCTAGAGACCTTACAAAGTAGATGTTGGGGTGTTCATAGCTCCATTTTCATGTTTGTGTACGTTTCAGAAAACAGTTGCCTCAATTTCTGGAGGCATGAGAAGTCAATTGCTCTTGAGCAGTTTCTGCTTCTTATGTATCTAGCTCTCTGCCTTTGGCATCCTGTCTTTTATTCCCAAATTTCACAGCATAGAGTGGCTGTTTGTCCCACCAGCTGGAGTCCTTTAGCAGGAGTGCAGGCACCCTATATTTCTTTGGTAGGAAGAGAAACCGATGTCTGCAGAAGACAATCCAGACCTTGTGAAGGCAGAACTGCTTTTAAAAGGTGTGTGTATTCTATAATAAGGAAAAATGGTCTTATTTAAGCACTTCAGTTGAGTGCATAAAGTTAGCTGGGATAAATGTGTGTCTCGACTGTTCAGTTCCTCTGGAGTTAGTTCATGTCTCTGTCTTCTAAGCTTGACCTTGAGACAGCAAAATCAGGTATTCCACAAAAGCTAGCTTCACCTTTTTGCCAGTGACTTTGTTATCGCTTTACCACTCTGATGTTTCCTTTAGCAGCATCTTTTCATCCACCTTCTTAGGAAGCAAGACATCATAAGCATATTCATAAGTATGCACCATATTCATATAAATAGGAGACTTATGTCTCAATTTGCTGTACTATCTCTGCAGATATAGCTCTTTCAGATCACAGTACTCAAATCAATGCAGAAGAATAGACTATATGATGTGCTCTAAGTATCTTCAAATTAATTCTGAGGACATCAAGACATTCACAGATCAGCCATTCAAGAATCAAGGCTGTATGAATGCCTCTTATAAATTCTTCAAAGCAAGGTCATGATAAGACTTCTTGGCAGTCATATTTGTAGCATGATTTGTTTAAAATCATTCTAACTTTTAAAAAAGCACACCTTCTTTATGTTACGAATATTTCCTATTGTCATCAGGTTTATGTTCCTTGTTTTGCCATGCCAGTTCTTTAATGTATGTCAGTAGTGTTCATGTGGAATAGCTGAGGCTTTCCATAGAAACTGTGTAGCTGAAGCTCCAATATGATTTTTTTTTGTTTAAAGCAGGACTAAAGTCCCCTTAACTCCTAGCTCTCCAAATTTTCCACACTTACTCTTCAGGAACGTATTGAATTTTTCTAAAACTTTAGAACCTTTTATTAGGAAAAAATAGTCACAAGCTTTATCAAAGGATTAATTAAGTTCATGCAATTGTCTGAATTTGCTTTGACTGACTAATTTGTTTTCTTGGCTTTGGGGAGCATAGCAACTGTAGAGATCTTAAAGCCTCATATACACACAGCTGTTAAAGCTTGCTGGGTTTTTTTTCCCTTTTAATTAAGCACACAGCAAAGAAACTTCCATGCTTCCTTTGGAAAACTTCTGATAAGTGCTGGGGAGAAGCCAAAGACTGTCCCTGTACTCCTATTATTTTTTTGCTTACTCTTTCAAACTTCCCTGCAGACAGAACTCCTGACTGTGGTTTTCTTTACTTGCCAATACAGTGGTCTATCATAAACTCCAAGCTGTCACACACCTAATACGTAAAGTAATTGTTAGGAGGTAAAGAAACCTAGTACCTCTGTGTAACTCATGTTCCGAACTGCTTTGAAGACAATTCCCAGATACACTACACTACCATGTCCCTTATGGAGGACTTCTACATGGGATGGAAAAGAAGAGAAGCAGGGTTCTTTTACTTATTACTCCAAAGAAAACCATTGAAATAATTAAATTCTTTTAATCTTATAATTTTCTCACTTTCCACTCCTGTGGACATCCTGAAAAACTTCCAGGATCCAAAAGAGTATTGAGTTACTCTTTCCTTCCCTTTTTCCTTCCCTCCCTATGATTTAATAGTCCTATAATTCTCACTGCCATACAGAGCCAAATGTTGGTCCTTCTAAAGTGATAGACCATAAGGATTTCTAAATCTATTAGGAAGCACCTACTTGCAGAAGAACACTTCTTTTAGCAGCCACTTCCACTGCTATAGTCACTAGTGTGTTCTATTTTTTGTGTCTTCTTGCAATTAGCAGGCACCTGTCGAGTCTGCTGGTACCATTGTACAGTAAAATCCCATCACCTTAGGTTTTGTTTGATAAAACTGTTTCATGAAGCAATGTAAGTGAAGGAAAGCATAAGCAAAACTGAGTTTGCTGCATCTGTTCTAATCTAAATCACTCGTACCATAAAAATTGTTTTTTGATGGTGCTTTTGTGTGCAATGTGTGTGAATGAATTATGCTAGTAATGTACATATTTATTTTAACAGGCAAGAATGGTACTAAAATAAATTATTGGGGCCCATAACTGTACATTATCATGTTTCTTTCTGTAAGATTTTACAGCGCTTTCTTTGTTTTTAATTTGCTCTTATTTATAAGCAGCTTTTGATATCCTTTAGTCTGTTTTCAGTTTGTTTCTACAAATTAAATTGAACAAATATTTTCAAGTACAAGTGACCTGATCTAGTTTTGAAGATTGGAAGAAGGAAAGAAATCTAAACTATATAAACACTTAAACCAAATAAACTTTCATCCAGCTTTTATTTATAATAGAATACTCCATACTGTAAAAGTTAACAGAAGAAGCACATTTCAATATTACATGCCATTATACTAGCATGTCTCAAGATTTTTTTTCCTCTTTTAAATATAGATATATCCACTGAAATTACATTTATTTTCTTCCCTTTTTGGTGACTCTGTCTGTCTTGATGGAAACCCTCAAAATTGTTTTATTTACATTTCTTTTAGTACCATTACGGTCTGTAAAGTCTAGATTATGATCACTTTTTTGATGGATATATGTTGAAGGCTTAACGGGTCTTCCTTGGGGCCCTGTTAAATTTGCTTCTTTGCTGTGGTGAGAAGCTTCAAGGATTTGGCTTCCTCTCTCACTACACTTTCAGCCCTTGGCAGATGTGAAAGACTATAATCTTGGACTGAACACAGCTTTGTCAGATGGCAGTACACAATTCTGCTCTAAAGGGTATGGGTGAACTCCAGGAAGATGATAACGTGAAACATAAAAGCTTCATAGGGATATAAAAAGTGACACATGCTGTGTCTAATGTGTGAGACTGGATTTGTATTTCCAGTTCTTGTGCAAGTGTCTTACAAAATGCTCATCCAAAAGTGTCCTCTCACTACAAATGTAGGTGTTTGGATTTCTGATCCCAACTGTTGACCCCTGATTTTATTTATCTATGTTTAAACAGATTTAAAGTAACCTCAAATGTTTCTCAGTAGAATTATAAGATTTGGACTTCTTTAAAAAGGCATTTTGTTGCAGGTGGCAAATTTCTGAATGTCTAGAAGGTGTCTAGAAGGGTGTTAGCTGTAAAGAACAAGCTACAATGCAATTTCCAAGAAGTTAGCATCTTAGGTTCTATAGATGTAGTTTGTATGAGATAGATGTGTTAGCAGTTGTATCCTGTTAAAACCTAATTTCAGACAACTCCTGCCAACTGAGTCAATTATTCTAAATTGTGAATGGATTACATTTTAATACTCTCTCCAGTATTCTCCATTATACTTAATGTTTTTTTAAAATTTAACAGAAGCATTTCCGTGTTAGATACAGCTGGCCAGTCCTCTGGGAGCAACATTTTGAATGCTGTCCTTCATTCTAGAGCCATCTGGACAGACTTCTCATAGCTGAAAAACTCATACCAATTTTTCAAGTGTTGGACACACATCAAGTCTTTGCTCAAATTTTATCAGCAAGCCATCTGATTAAATTACACAACAATTAATTCATTTGTTATAGCAGAGTTAGAATGGAAAATGTGTTGGCAAACTATTTACACTTTACCTTTTTTGTTAAAGGTTGATTGAAAATATTTTATTGCTTTTCTTAAACTCACACATGTAGATTTCTTATGGAAAAGAGAGGATTAAGTTTTAAGATCTCATCAATACTTCAGCCTTCAGTGGAAACAGTGTTATTGTACTAACCATAATACTAGCAGTAAATTTCTTACATGCCATAAAATATAGAAGTGAATATAATTTTTATTCCTGTTGACTAGAAAGCAAATTTCTTTTGTATATGGAAAATGTATTAAGGTGATGTATGTGTATTCATGCAAAATACCTATTAGGTATTTTTCCTAATTTCCTCTTCCGGAGGAAAGCTTGAAGAAAAGAATTCTTACAACTTTAAAAACACACAGATTGAGAGTTCAGAAATGAGCAATATCTTTGCAGTCTCATAAAAATTTGTGCAACATTAATTCAACCCTACCGTCCATGTGCATTCCAATGCATTTTTTTGGTCATTTTATACTATGTTTTCCGCAGGATACTGCATTGTATCTGTGTAGTCATTCATTCAACAAGCAGGAGCTAATTAAGATTTCATATGCTTCTCTGTCTCTAGTATGAGTGCTGTTTTTACTACACATTTTTCAGACCAATCTCTAAACACAGTATTATCAGGATTCCTTGGAGCAGTGTTTCATAAATATCAACATCTTTGTTTTCCACAATACTTCCATGCTCAGTATATAATTGAGGGCTGGCCAGAGGCAGGAATCCGCAATCACTGCTTGGGTCAGGCCAAGCAACCAATTTACCAGGTGGTGAGAATGGCTTATGTCTTTCATATTTTTTACTGTTACTATTGTTATTGTTCTTTTTGTTTTCAGTTATTGTTCAATTAAACTGTCTTTATCTCAACCAATGAGGGATTTTTCCCCTTTCTCCCTCTTTTCTCCCTCTTCATCCTACCCTTCTGGGGGAGAAAGAGGGAGTGAGTGGGCGGCTGCATGGTCCAAGGTGTTGGCTGAGGTTAAACTACAACAGCCTGGAAAAATCCTAATCAATTACAAAATGATGAAACAAAATATATGAACAGTATATGGAAGACAGATTTTATAATTTATTTGTTATGTCTGTTTGGGTTTTTTTGCATCTAATAAAGTTTATCTGTTCAGCAACACTGAGATTGTTAGGAATAGTTGGAGAACGAATTCACATTTTGCACGCAATAGTATATTTGCATTTGATTTTAGCATTTTTTAAAAAACAAAGCAAACATTTCAAGTTTAATAACCTTTTTTCCTTCCTAAATCTTGTTTTTACCTGTGACTTAATAGATGTAATAATTAAATTTATTATATTTCATCTTTTGTTTTTTTTTTTCATTTTTTTCAATATGTTTTATTTTCAGTCTTGTTCAATTTTTGTTCTCTTTGTATGTTGTACTTTTTCTGAGGGCTGTAGTGGGAATGACCTGAATCTGTGTCCCATGCTTCAGCAATCATATTGGGATAAGTAAGTTAGCTTGTCTAGATGAGGTCTTTTCACTTAGGGAAAGTAGAACAGTGTTTGTCTGCAAACGAATGTAAACCAAAGCAGAGAAGCAAACAGCACAGTAACAAATTATTCCCTTTCTTTGATTTATGGCACATATTCTAAAAAATGCAGTTCCTTGCAGACATTAAGTGCCAGTGTTCTCTTCATTACTTTTATTTTTTTGTCTAATAATGTCATTTTGAAATAATCATCTTTTGATCAGTCAGACTAGCACATACATAAAGTATGCACATTATATTTCTTTCTGGGAGCTGTACTTTTTTGATATATATATATATATATATATATATATATATCACAACATTCTCCAGGAAGTGTAATCTTTCATTAGTGGAAAAAAAGAATATGTATGATTAGATGCTTTTCTTATTCATCAAGGTTTAGGAAACAGGGCCATGTTCTTGATTTCCTGAGATTAAATTCACCAATTTTGATTTTGGGGGAGAGAAGGATGGAAAATGGCCTTTGGGAAGAGTGTGATTCAATGAACTGGTCGTTATGAACCCTGCTGAAAGTTAAAACAGTGGCTTCTAGGCTTGGTTTGTATTGGACAAGCAAACTCCTAAGTGCTTTAATTGAAAATGCAGTGTTTTTTTATTTTTTTAAGCAAATAAAAGTCTGCTGATAATGGATTTTCTTTCTCACCCATCACAGAAAACAGGATTTCCTGTGTCAAGCTTCAAAAAACCACTCAGTTAGTAGCTCTAGGGACCCCTTGTGACAAGCCAAGAGTGGTCTCAGCTGTGTGTCCACAAGGCATTGTGTTTCAGCAACTTCTCTTCTTGTCCCCATTCAAATTTCTGAAGCAGGACCTCTGAGGAATGGACAGAGGGGAACATTGAGAAGTTAGTATTACTCAATCTGCCTCAACTGGCAACTCCTCTACTTGATATTTATGAGAATTTTTATTCATTGGGCAACTAAATCTGCTTTCATTCACACTGCAAAGCTAGAAAGAACACTAGGGGAGCAGCTAGGGGACTTCCTTACTGCTATAGATCAGGCCACACTTTATTCCAGACACATATCTAAAGTAATTTTATATTATCTGTCTTTGCACTGCTGGAAGTGTGGCGTTGGAACTGTGTCATGGGCTGCAAAACCCTTCTGAGAATTGAGGCACTATTTGGGTCATCAGCCCAGGCTGAACTCATCTTTCTGATACTTACACTGAAACAACTGTGAGGTCAGATCAAGGAACAGCCTAATGCAGTAGCCCCTCTCTGGCAGTATCCAGGAGGGAAAAATACAGAAACGAAAAAAAAGCACATGAAGTTACTTTTCCATATTACTCAACTGCTTTAGATTACATGTTTAAGCCAAAGGTGATCTTAGTGAACTCCTCCCCGTCCTCCCACTCCCACCCCATTAATTTTTCTAATCTCTTATTCAACTCATGTCAAGTTCTGGCATCCCGCACATCCTGTGTCAAGGACTGTACAGTTTCCCTATTTGCTGTAAGGAAAATTACTTCCACTTACTGATTTTGCATTTTTGATTCTCTATAATTTAATTTGATGCCCCCTGTTCTTGCATGAGAAACATAGAAAAGTGAAGAATCATTCCTTAGTTATATTCCTTAGGCCAGTCATGATTCTGAGCTCTGTAAAAACACCTTTCTACCACCTTAATAGGTTCTTCCAATGCTGAAAAGTTTTCCCCTATTTAGTAATTCCTGACATGGAAATTGTTCCATCCCTTGTTGCCACTTTATGTTCCTTTTGTTTCCTTGTTATATGAGCTGCTCAGCTAACTTGAGGACTTGTGTAATTAAAGGTGTGAAGTTCTTGAATGCATTTTGAAGTCCTTGATAAGCTCATGCATCTGCATCTGATGGTGTTGTTAATACTCAAGTTAATTAGTTCACAATCAGTCTGGGAATTTATATTTTTGGTTTAGTCTCATAGTGGCATTTTAGGAGGTAAAGCACTCAATAAATAATACTCTTCACCTCTGCTAATGAGGTGAAAATCAGGCATAAACTACTAGTTTGACTGGGGGAAAAGTGGATGGATACAGAAGAAAAATATTTTTTTTTGTCAGAAGGTGGTTTTGTGTGTGTATACACAAATAAAAATGTGTGTGTGTATACACAAATAAAAATGCAGGTGTTGTTAAAGTAATGTGGTAGAAATTAGCAGTGGAAAATATCTTTGTTGAATAGCTTTGAAGAGATGGTGATTCTTTTGTAGCAGATGGCTGCTGAACAGGTGTGCTGGCTCAACTTATTCTGTTTTAATGATAATGTTTTCCTCCTTAGGATTTGAACTATCAGGTGCTAAAGGTTTGATCCTAACAGTGGTAATCAAACCAGATTGTGCTTTTTACTGTAATTCCACTTTGGGTTTCTGAATTAATTATATTGTCTGAATCAGAGAGGAAAACAGTGGAAAAAATGGTAAACTCAATTTCCATTACCTCAGTTCACTGCTGAAAGCAGCTTGATGATTATAGCAAGGGAAAATGTTTATTGCTTATCAGCTTACTCTATATGGGGAGCTCTTGTACATAAATGATTTATAAAATCAAAGTATAGAAGCATCATAATTTGACTAGCCAAAAGAAAGGAATCTTGTGAAGAGTTTATTTGTAACATGCTGGTGTTTATGCCATTCACTATATAGAATTAAACCAAAGTTGCATAGACTTCTCTGTCTTTGTTAATCAGAATTTTAATTCATTTTCTTTGGAAACTTCAATGCATACAATTTCCTTTTATGAGACTGCTGAACATTGCTAGAAGCCAGCATTTTTTAAACTGTAATTCAATGGTGGCGGTGTAGAGATACCAGGAAGCTGATCAGAATCAATGATCTCTCGTAAAATGTTGCCTTAGGTTGGCTGTCAAGTAAATTGAACACCCTTGTTACCTATATCCATCTTTGTAACATCTTTTTTTATTGTCACATGTATTTTTTTCAGGAGTGATGCTATGCATTTAAAACATTTAATTAGAGATCTATTATATATATATATATATATATATCTCCGTTATATGTTAGTAAATCATTGCAAAGGAAATCAGCTAGCTACTGCTTTGGATTCCACCTTATTCTCAATCTCTTTGGTGTAACAGCACTGTTCATCTGTCAGGTCCTATCTCTCAATGAATATTTGGGACCCTGAAGCTTGAACCCAATAGTCCTTCAGGAACCAACAAACAGGACACTGCATCAGGAAGGCTTCTTCCTGATCCAATTCAAGCAGTTCAGTGGTCGCATTTAGCTGAAAAAAAAGATACCTAAAAACTCCAATAAAAGACTAAAAAACTCTACAATAATTTATTTGTAATGTGACTCTTCCTACAGTGCAACTTCTTGTGCAGGAATGGCTGTTGTCATACTTAAAATGTTGCAACTATGGTTTCATTCTACACAAAGAAATAGAATTCTTCTCTGAGATGATCCTTGGAAATTATATTTTGAATTTGTGGGAAATTTCTTAATGGAATTAAATCTGCAGTCTAGAATTTTTCATTGTGGAAATTTGCACTGCTCTGTAAACAGTGAAGACTTTATTGCTTTATATCAGAGGTTCTGGTCCAACACAAAATAGAAGTTAAAGCCCTTAAATTGCTATATGCGTATCATAGACAAGGAACAGGCAGTGCTTCATGTGAAGTATTTTACTGGGAGTTGCTCAGACCGTGGTTGAACAGTCTCATATGTCTCAGAGTATTTTTTGTTGCACTTCAATTGATATTCAGTAGACATTTTTTTCTGTATTGGAAAAGATCATCATCATAAAGTGTGCTGTGGTAAATACTTCTCCTTTGATCGCATGCAAATGTACTTCACATCTGTCAGATCCCATTAGCCCAGCTGCTGCCCTGAATCACAACTTGTGCACAGAAAAGACTTTTGAGAGGAGGGTAATGGCATGAGGGTGTCATACAGGGAATAGTCACTAGAAACCGAAGCACTGTAGTTGCGGAGCTGGAGAATGAAGTCATGCTGGAGTGAAGCATGTGCGAGTGGTGGTCAGAGTGAAGATGGAAGAATTGACAGGTTTCTGGAGGGAGGTGGGCAATGCAGTCCAACCTCCCTGTCCCTCTCCCAGCCCAGCCTTTCTATCGCTCACTGGTAACAGGGAACAGCAGCAGCAGAGGAAATCTCTTCTGACTTGACTGCTGCAGCCCTTTTTTCCCACCAAGAAGGTGAACCCAAAGGGAGGGCACACAGGTGCAAAGGTAGGGGAGGGAGCAGCAGCAGCCACCCCATGTTGTTCTGTCTCTCTGATAAGCTTTGACCTTGTACCTTGCTCTGGGAACTGGTGCTGCATAACTTCCAACGCGATGTCGTAAAAATGCAGTTGCCATTTCAGTGTTTATAGGTTTATTTCAACTACCCCAACTAAATATTAACAGTGAGAAAATCCAATAAAAAATAATGTGTTGGTTAGATTGCCTGTACTTAACTTTATCACATGTATGTTGAGAAAGAGAGGTTCATTTCCTAAATTATCCTGAGAGAGATTGTGTGGCCATAGAGCTAAAGAAAATTCATTAACTTTACTGTTTCTCTAAATACCACTATAAGATGCTTTTCTGTATCTGTAAAACACAATTGTACTCACATTACTGTGCAGCTTTGTTAAAAGATTTGGTAAATAGTGCTACTTACCCATTTTTCTCTTTAGAAAAGTTAAAGGATTTTTTTTTCTCTTCTGTATTTGTATTTGTTTTTTGCTAACCATTCAAAGCAATATAGCAATTAAATCATACTTTAGTTAGCAGAAGTTCAGGTACTTTGGATAGTGACATATCCTGTAGTAATTAAAACACAGGCATAATACTTGTTCATTTGTTATCATTGATTTAACAACTTCCTCATTGAAATTCTATTGTTCAATAGTATAATACTAAAATCACAGTGATAATACCGCAGGCATATATGAGGTTATATGATATAATCAATATAAGAAAATCAAATGAAACAAATCGTTTTCCTGTCTTCATGATGTAGACAAATGGTTTGATGTTTCTGAGTGTCATTCTCAGGTTTGGAGATGGCTATTCTGTCAAGGTTTGGCTTAGTAAAGAAATAAGCTATCGAAGAATGATTTTGGACCGTCTACAACTGCATTTTCCTGGAACAAAATTTAAGGTAGAGCTAAAACTCATCATCATAGTGTTTTTTCTATGATAGGATTAAATATGGGCTGGTAAGAACTATATACACGTTTGGATATGTTGGTCTTTTTGGAAAAAGTGTATATGAGCATCCTTTTTATTTTCCTGTTAAGCAATTCTTAAAAATCTGACTTACTGATATTGATTAAATCAACTTCAAAGTCATTTAGACAACATATATAAGCAAGCTCTTTCTCTAAGTGAAAATTTCCTCTCGCTTTTATTGTTGATGAGTGAACTTCCCTTTTTGTTCACCTGAAGTAGGAGTACAGTGTAGTCACTGAGAGTATTTGCTTCAATTGCAAGGTCCATACACGATAAGTCTCAGTCTTTACTGAAATATTTGATACAAAGTCTTACAAAAGATCTATACTAATTAGATTCCAAGAAAAGCTTTCAAAGGCCTTTAATTATTTACTTTGGTTTTTTTTTAATTTGATTTGTGTTTAGGAAAAGAATCATTTAAAGCTATGACTACCTTAGATATGAACCCGTTTGTGTATACATGTATGTGTTCACTCAGCCTTCTCCCATACTCCATTGCCTAATGCACTAGTGCAGTAGAGCACTAGTTTGTTGGATTTAAAACCTGTAGCATAAAGTTGTCCTGAGTTTATACATATTTTTTTGAGATTAAAAAAATGACATCTCAGAACACGCACAAAATGTGAGCTCTGAGTATGAACATTTCTTTGTGTTACCATGTAGACAAAATAAGGTCTTATTTAAAAGCTCATATTTTTCATGTTAAACTGCAATAAGAGATGATTGAAACTCGATTGTTTATAAACAAGAGTAACCTCATTGTAATGTGCATTCACTTTTATCTGTTTCTGTCATTTTTGCTTGTTTTAAGGGACAGCATCTCAACTTGCTCGAGTACCACGTACCACGAAGTCAGGGATGCTTAGCAGAGCTCTTCAGAGTCCTAGAGAATCACAAAGCTTTTCTCCAAATCAAACACTACTCCATTAGCCAAACCACATTAGAGCAGGTATTTTTTCTTTTTCTTTCTTCTTTTCTTCTTTTTC
Source organism: Scolopax mira (assembly GCA_004320125.1). Classification (NCBI taxonomy): domain Eukaryota; kingdom Metazoa; phylum Chordata; class Aves; order Charadriiformes; family Scolopacidae; genus Scolopax; species Scolopax mira. The sequence goes on from BJBW01004244.1 coordinate 102,139, forward strand.
TTTATTTCTCTGTGCCTCCCGCCTCCCCCCTTTTTTTTTTTTTTTTTTTTTTTTTTTTTGTCTGAACATGTTGTGTACTGTAATTATTGATGGAGTAGAATACTCTGTCATTCACTAGATTACCCAAATGTATGGAGCAAATCAGCAGTTCCAGGCCATCTCAGGTCTATGCAGTAATTTCATGAACGCTACTGCTTTTATACTGGAGGTTAACACAGTAAAAACATCACAGTAAATTACATATTTGTGCTGTGTGCAAGCATAATCAGTTGCTTAGAAAATCTAGATCTCTGTGGGATGAGAAGGTGGGACTGTGAACTGTCGCCTCCACAATCCTGAAGTTTGAATCTTACCAATGATGTCCTTAAAAAGGCTGAACCAGTCTCCCCAAATCACAGTAAACTTTAGACTTCTGGGACACCTTTCTTTGAGAATTTTCTTTTGCAGTGCGTATCATGCTGTATATTAGAAAACAGTGGAAATGCCAAGCAGAGAGAAGAGATCCCACCCCTAAAGACTGAAATCCTATTTGGGCAGAAAGAAGAAAATGATGGCAAGGATGGGGTTTCTCGGTGGTTGTGATGTGTTAGCATCTTCATATGCAACTTCCTGTCATATATTGTCCAAACTAAGAAAGTCACATTTAGTCAAACATTAATTTTCCATTATAGATGGATAGATAGTGTGAACTTATTTTTTCCCATGTGCAAATCATTAATGAAATATTCTGATCTGTACTGACCTATTAACTGCTTGTAAATGATCTATTCACAAATGATCTATTGAATGGCTGAATACAAGGTAATTTCAGCCTGTTGATTGTTCAGGCATTGTTCGCTCCAGCTCCCTTCCTCTCCGTTATTCATGGTGATTCATAACCTCAGTCACCTACCATTGTTTCCTCTCTCTGACCGAGTGTCAGTTTTAAACAGGAAAATAGTTCTGAATAACAAACACCCCTATAATGCATCACAAGTTTGTTTGCATATGAATATGATCACTTGAATCAAGACTAGCCATCTTTCTGCTCCTTGCTGTCAAATAGTTGTATCAGTAAAAAGCAAACAAACCTTTCAGTAATAACATCTGTTAAAAAATAATCAAGGAGGCACGCTGGTTGTTGAGTTATAACTCTGTAATATTCAGAAGTAGATTTTCACCTGCAAATATCTGGACCCTCATTTGTGACGTTTGTTGATAGAAACAGCAGGCTCAACTTCCTTAGGTGTCTCATTTCAAAGCAAATTAAAACAGTTATTTCCTACTAACTCGTGCAGCAATAAAATATCATTTTCATACATAATGGTAAAACGAGTTACTAACTTATTTTTATAATTCATAAGCCAGTGAGTTAGCTGGAGAGGTGACGAGGAAAGAATTCTAGAGTTTACAAAATTTATCTCTAGAGGGGTTCCTTCAATATAAACCAAAGAATTTTTGTGTCACAAAAGCTTAGCAAAGCAACTGAAAAATATAATCAGCTATGTCTCCAAAGTTTCAGTTCAAGTACTGTTATTTTGAAAGCCTTACTTTTTTCATGTCTTACAGGTATTCATTAATTTTGCTACACAACAGCAAGGAGCCTCACATTCTTCACAAGAATCTCCTGTTCACCATGACCACCTGCCAGTCTAAATTCAGAATAGGATACAGGTTCAGCAGCATATAAGCATGTTTGTGTATATATACAAGCATTTTACATTCAATAACTTTTCAGCTGTTAACAATTTCTCTGTTAGAAACAAATAGTAGAAGCAGCAGTGAGTTTGTATTTGTGGGCCTGAAGGAATGCTACTAAAAGTAATGCTTTTTATTAACTGCAAATTTATAATATAAACGTCCTAATAAATGTAGGTTTGTGTACAAAAAAAGAAGGAAAAAAAAGCTGATCTGAAAGTCTCAATGTGTAGTAGATTTTTTTTGTGGTAGATCTGCATTCACTTGACTTCAGTAATCTTCTCTTGCATGCACACTTATCTAATTTTTACATGACGAGGAAAGAAAAACCCATTGAATGGTAGCAATAGCTAGGCATGGTAGCAATAGCTAGGCATGGTAGCAATAGCTAGGCTATCACCCAATGTTTGTATTTAATAGCACAAATTGAGAACCTTTTGACTTCTGTATTAATTCATTTCTGTGTTGTGACAAGTTAAATTAGCCTTTTTATTGTATAAATGATGCACTATATTCCATAAGGTTTTATGTTAAAGAGGTTATTATTATATTAGTCTGCCTCCCAGTTATCTTAAGTAAATTTAACAAGGTTTCATAAATCATACTTGACAGTGAGTTTTCCCTTATGCCTGCAGGTTGCCGCTCGAGGAATTATCAGGTATCTTTTTAAAGATCTATTTCCTTTTCTCATCTTTTTCTTTCTATTTTTCTTCCAAAAAGAATGTCAAGATTCTCTTTAATGGACATGTTAAAAGACAATTCAGACAGTGATCAATAAACTATTCAATAAATGTATATGAGACCATGCCACAGCCTTCAACCAATACATGCATTAAAGAAGTGAACGTTTAATGAATAAAATATCCTTGTATATTGTAGTGGGAGAAAAAAGTTTCAAAACAGTTTTGGAGTAAACTGCTGCCTCTTCCAAAGCAAGTCTTTGGGGCTCTTGTGAAGAGCAGATGATGCCACTTTTATTGGACTGTGCTGTCTGATAATTGAAATTGTAGAACTAGTGACTTAGAAGTGAATTACTGCAATATAATTCTGGTGTGGGCTGGGGAAGGGGAAGTATACTTTGAGATGGAAGAATTTGATTTTAAATGGACAATTTTGCACAGCTGCTGCTCTAATTCCCTGCTGTATGATGATGAAATATTAAAAACATGTATATTTGTGGTTTAGGCTTTGCAAACTGACTCAGAAGACTTTTTATTGAGGCTTGATTTGTTGGTGTGGTTTTGGCCCACTATGCTTTTTTAAACTCATAATTCAGATTACCTATTTGTATAAAGGTGAAATCAAATTCTGTAAAAATTAAAAAGAAAAAAATGAAGATATATAGACTTGGTCTGCACGTACATAGGGTTCAGAGTGAGTGATCTTATGAAACTGCTTTATCATTAGAATGGTTTGGAATATAGTCTGCTGCATATCAGAACTCTGCTCTGTTCCCCCTGATTCAAAGCTCTGAAGAGCCATTAAACACCAACAGCCACCATCCTGGTAGAAATGCGATGGCACTATGGGATGGCTGTTGAATATTAAATTTCTGCACGAGGTCAGGAGTGGAAAATTTCTAAGGTGCCCTGTCAGAAAAAAAAGTCCAATCTTACAGAGTGTGACAGAAATAGTGGAGGTGAAAGAAAAAGAAGGCAGATGCAGGAAATTTAGGCAGAAATAGGAGTATGCTATCATAAAAATGTTCTGCTTACTTTTAAGATATTGGGGTGGAAGAAACTGAATGTTCAAAGTACCAAAAAGCATCTTTGGGTCATAGTCTAAACATTCAACAGGAGAACATTTCTGGAGCTGTTGCTCAGATGGAAAAAATAGAAGGGAAAACATGGCAAGAACTTTTTTTGAATCAAAGACAGTGGAAGATTTTAAACAATAACTTCTCTTGTGAGATTGTTGTTAGGGAAGCTTCATGTTTTTTTTCAACAGGAAATTTCTCTGTGGAAGTGTGCCCTTCACCCTGTATGATAAAGTAAAATTAAGTTCAAAATTAGAAAATCAACAGAATGCCTGAACTGCTCAACAGCAAAAGAAGCATGATTTTAATGCTATTAAGGGACTATTCTTCTATCTAAGTCAAAAGAAGACCTTCTGCCAACCATGTAACAGTTTGTTGGAATTTTATACAATTATAGAATGATACGGGCAAACAGTAGTTCTGAAACTTAAAGGATGAAAAATTCAGTGAGGGTGGAGGGATGGTGGTAGGAATAGACAGGGTGGTGGAACTCATGAATTGTTATTTTGAATTCTGCTACATATTAAATTTTTCTATAGATTTTTGTCATGAAAAGAAAGAACTTATTTCTCTGGCTTGGGTCTGTCATGACCCAAAGATGATAAATTTCCCCCAGGGTAGTGGAAAATGTGTAATGTGATTTCCAGCAGAGAAATTGGGTGCTTTTTGAGCTTGTTTGTCCTTGTGAAATTTGAATCATTTGGATGTGGAATCTCATAAATTAGGGAGTCGAATCTGACTTTCTGGAACTGCTCAGCTCCTAGATCAGTCTAAACCCAATTTAGGTAAGAATATCGCTTCCCTGGTCTTTCCCTAGTAAGTAGAAAAGCTGACAGTTTCTTTGATACAATTTAAGGTGATTTAATCTTTTTATGTCAGCACTTCCAATTTTTCTTTCTGAAGAATAGGGAGATCAAAGCTAGCAGTGCGAAGATCTCACTATAAGTGATTGAGAGCTGACTTGGTCAGACAGCTTTGCTGAGACTTACAACAAATAAAGAGAAAATGCTTCCTGAGTTGTGTCTTAGATACTTACATTACAAATAAAAGTGATGCTGCAAGTGCAATGAAGGTGGGCAGCAGGTGCAAAGCAGAAATCACAGCTATCTTATTCTTGCAGAGAAAGCGAGTCTGCTGCTATCAACAGGCAAGGTACTGCTGAATGTTTCAACAGATGAAGTATGTTGAATATTTCCATGCTGAATAATGATACGGATCACTGAAAGAAGTCAAAGCATTTTTCTTCTTTATTAAATTTTGGTATCCCAGTGAATCTTGTTTCATCAATGCCCTCATGCTTATTGCTCCATAGAAATATATGTTGGGGTAAATTTCACAATGGCTTTTTAAGAGCCATAACTAGACACATCTGAGCTGAAGTTTATGCATATCGTTAGCTTAAATCAAATCAGTGGTACCTGCTTTCCTACAAAGTACAAACAGAAAGGAAATAAAAGCTGTATAAACAAGAGGTGAAATTTCCATGTGCAACTAATTTATTCCAGCTATAGGACACCATACATGCATATTTTTGCTACCAGCTAGGCTGCTGGGCCATGCCATGGACGATTTACAGAAATGCCTTGGGATTCAGCTGACTATAAGGTACCCAGCAGGAAAAGAATAGATCCTCTAACGTGCTGTGGTGTAAGGTAAGATCAAACAGGAGTCCTTCCACTCTCATATTGATGCAATAAATGCTAGGTCGTAATTAAGTGTACTGCATACAATTCAAAAGAAGTATGAAACATTTTTTTCCTTTAACTTGTGCTGAGATAGAGAAATTGCAAACTTTACTCTGTATAGCACTTTAACACCACTCTTAATTCCTGATTTGCATATCTCAATGTATGCTATGACCAGACCCTGCAAAGCCCTCGACTATCCCCCCAGACTCAAATCTTTTCGAACTTTATTCAACTTTTCCAGATGTGAAAGTTGGTGGAGATATTTTTTCTTTTAATTTTATTCAGAGCTGGTTCTTAAGACTTTAATAATTATAGCTGAGAATTCAAGAGAAGGAGTGCATGACATTTATTCTGAATCAAATAGAATATGCATGTAATGATCTAGCTGAGGAGTTGTAGTCATCCAGTACTTTGTAGCTAATGATAATTGTTTTCTTAGAAGTCTGTTATTATGAATAATTCTATTAGCAATATGTGAACCCAAAATACGTTGAATCTAGGTAAGGAGAGTATTCTCGGTATATGAACTATGTAAGAATGAAGGTCATGCACAACATTTTGAAGCATTGTTTTGTTGGTTTTTTTTTTTCCTCTTCCAAAGCTAAGTGATTTGAAGTGGCACTTGTCAGTGGCCAACTGGTCATTGAAAATGCTTATTGATGACCCAGATGTGAGATTGTTTATATGCTGGTCACTGAGCATGTTTTAGATGAACTGCTAGTAAAGGTTAATGCACAGAATTGTATTATATTTTCAAGATTGTCTTTGCAAGCTGTGCAATTAGAAATAGATCTAGACATTCAGCAACTGTGTAAGAGAGGAATTTATGTATTTCCAAATATAAAATGTTTTAAAGTGAATTTTAAAAATATATTCACAGAAACATGTTACAAAGTTATGCATCATTGTTTGCATATACTATCTAGACTTCTATCTTAAATCTAGCTGTGAATAAATATGTCCATAATTGAATACTTCTAATTGTGAAAAGGATAGGTTTAGTTTGAAACCATTTGGACACAGTTCTGACAACTATCCAAACTATTTCTATTATTTGTAGTAATTGTAAAAAAAATGTAACTATTTCCATCTTTAAATTTCCAAAACTTAAGAATTCTGACAGTTAAATTTAATTTATAATGTGATATTGTTTGGGAATTGGAAGCTGGGCTTATGCCAATGCCTGGCTAAATCAGGGAGTGTAGTGACAGGACAAGGGGTAACAATTTTAAACTGAAAGAATGGATATTTAGATTAGACATTAGGAAGAAATTCTTTACTGAATGACAGTGATGAGACACTGGAACAGGTTGCCCAGAGAAGGTGTGGATGCCCCATCCCTGGAGGTGTTCAAGGTCAGGCTGGATGGGGCTTTGAGCAACCTGGTCTAGTGGGAGGTGTCCCTGCCCATGGCAGGGGGGTTGGAATTGATGATCTTTCAATTCCCTTCCAATTCTAACCATTCTATGATCCTCTTATTTTCCTGTTCATATAAAATTACATATTGTTTTTCTTGCTTTCCTCACACCCTGTCTCTTGGATCCTGATCATGTGATCATGAATTGGGTTTATTCCCATGTGTGTGCTCTGTTTACAATTTGTTTAGATTTAATATGTAAAAAATTTTACATTCTCCGCAGCATTTTATCTCAATCTTAAATTCACCTTCTAAAGAAGTTGTGCCTGCAGATAGGAAGACAAGGAGGTGACTTTTGCCTGAAGAAGAAGAAATTTGATCCAGTCTTTGGGAAAGAACTGACTTTGCAGCTATTATTAAAAGCTGACTAGAGGCTACAGTTTTATTGTACAAAAAGTGGTAATGGAAAGGAATAAAGGGCAAAAGACCAGTGACATCAAATTTCTCTAAACACTAACAAGCCCTCAATTATTTATTTGCAATTACAGTTCACTGAATTAGCTACGTGAAAACAATAAAACACGGGTTCTCTCAGGCAGATTCTCAACAAGGGTGTTAGAAAAGCAAGGTTAGAGAGGGTAAAGAATGAGAGTACCGTATTTTTGAACTCATTCAATAAATTGATTCAGCTTGGATTTTCCCTATCCTCTGTGCTCTTTCTCCCATCTTTGACTTCTGTGCCTCACACCTTCAGGTGAGATTAGTGGGAACACCAAGAGCCTCTGCTACGTGCCTGAACTCAGGGACAGAGGCTGACAGCAGATAGCTAATGTTACTCTGTGCCTGAAAGGTGCATGTCTTTAGAAAGTGGAAAGAGAACTCTTTTTAACCATTTTAAGACACAGGCCATGGGAAGAATTGGAACTCTTCTTGCTGTGAGAATTCGTCCCTTATAAATACCTGTGACTGCACATATATAGATGGAACAGAGAAAATGCCACAAGTTTTTCAGAAAGGATGAGATTTTGTCTGCATTGAGGTTGCACTTGCTAGGACTTTGGTCAAAATTATTATTCTTTTAATAGATTTTTATCAATCAATGTTTTCAGTCTTTGGCATTTACCTCATTGCTGTTAAGCTCCAACTCACTTCATGGGTTTTTTTGTACTATGTGCTACACGGGTCTTTAAATACACCACAGCTGTGAAATAGCCTCAGCATCTGAGGGAACCATTTCCCTTGACAGCTGATTTGCGTTTTGCTCACTATATTTGTTGCCTGATCTTGGATGTGAAAATTGTCTTTGTAGGGAATACTGAAGAGTTGGGACGTTTTCTGTGGATCATTACTCTGTTTCACTTCTGATGAATCTCTAGAGCATTTTCTCTAAATAAATTTGCTGCTCTCCAAGTGCTCAAAGACATTGGCGTTGTCTTCTTCTACTCTGCTCAGCACTGTTTGTCAGTACTCACACTTGCTCTTAGTTAGTGTCTTCCATTGGAGGGTGCATCAGTAGGTGTCAGGTGAAAAAACACCTTGATCAGGAAGACCTGAAAGAACGCATGATGCTTCTACACTATTTCTGAAAAATATATGTGGAGATCTGTTCGTTAGAGAATGTTTCCTAGCAGCTGTGTTCACAAAGCAGCAACTGTTTACAGACATTAGATAATATTCACTATTTGAGCCAACATTCAAGATTCAAGGGCGAGAGTCAGAGTTCTTCTTGCTCTCTCACTCTCACGTACCTTGCCGATGGGCCTGATCAGATCCAAGCCCTGGGATTTGAACATGCTTCTTCAATAATTGCAGAATGTTATGGAGGGCTTTTGTCAACTAATTTTCATTCATTGCTCTAAAAATTAGAGCTTTAGTTAATTTCACTGGCTGGAGAAAAATGTCAGTCTGACTACTAGCCTTTCTTCATGTGACTTTGAAAGTGGTGAAAAATGTGCATGTCTCATTGACACAACCAAGAGGACAAATAGTAAAAAGTGCCTCAAACGCCATGGACAGGTTTTAGGGTTTTTCAGTGGATGTGAGCAGAGTTGGGAAATCTACTGTAGAATTAATTGTTTCTGTTCACGGTTTGAATCTTCTGAGATCAGAATAGGTGGGGGCTGTGATTACCAGTCTGACTGGTGTCCTCAGGTCAGTCTTTTCCTTCTGAACTGAATGGGAAATGTAGAAATGTAAAAAAATGCATCAGGTGACCCCAGTTGCTGTGTTTCTGCCCCTTTTACTGAGCAGCATAATATACTGCGACATAAAAGCAAATATTATGTTTGCATGTGGCCCTTTGGCTTCAATGGAGCCCAGAGGGGGTGTAGTGGTCTGTGTCTTAATGATATTATGGCGGTAAGGTCTGGTGGCAAGATCTGTCTCAAAAGATCTGCTAAGAACCACTAAACTAGGTATAAAATAGAGAAATGTCTGAAAATGGTGATGAATGGTGAGCATGAAGAAACCAAAGACCTGTTCTTTCATGCAGTTTCTTCCAGCAGAAAGCAGCTATGTTAAGTAGCAGAATTGCATGGTATAACAGTGCTTTTTCCCTATTATTTGGTTGGGTAAAGGAATAATCCTTACAATTCCTATAGTCTTTCCATATATTGTAATATGTTATTTTTAGGGCCATCTGGTCTGCAATTATTGAAATTCATCTACTGAAAAGAATTGCCAGTTATCTTTCACAAAGAATAGCAAATATTCTTTCATAAGAAACTAGTAATATACAAGTCATTCTTGTGGGATTATTTTTGTTTGTTTGATATTCCCCTTTCTTTTTTTTTTTTTTTAATTTCGCTGTTGTTTTTTTTTTTTGTTGTTGTTTCCTACCTTGCCCTGGGTTCGAATCTTCTTTGTTTTATGTAGGGTTCATTGGTTTGGGGGACGTTGGTTTGGTTTTGGTTGGTTTGTGTGGGTTTTTTTCATGTGGGAAAGTAGAAGACTGGGAGCGGAAGTGGATGAAGAAATAATTTTTGGCCATGAAGTTTTTCAAACAAAGTAGAAGGTATTTTAAAGCCGTGTTAAGCCTCTACATTTACTTTTTCAGTCTAACAAATGAAAATGACTGTGAAAATTAATCCTTAGATGTCTTTGAAAATTCTGTGCTTTATTACCCTACAAATTTGACCAAAGAAACAAACACCTATTTTGGTAATAGATATATTCATGATTGTTGCAGTCCACTTACTTATCTGTGTAGAGATTTGATACACTTTTACCTTATAAGTGTAAGTAAGTTCCTTACTAAATTGAAATAAAACTTCATTTTCTGCAAACATATTATATTCCATTTTCTTACCAAAACACAATAAAACAAAATATATGAAATATTATGCAGTAGGTAAAAGGAAATATATTTCTTGTCAGATATGAATAACTGATTAGAACAATCTTTAATTCACTTTCATCTAGCTTTGATCTGAAACCAAGCTATAAACAGCCAGAAAACATTAAAGACTGAGAGAAAATAAGGATGACTCATTTTCCTGATTCACATTGAATTGATTTTGTGAAGAAAGAACTATGACCCTGTTTGTTAAGACAGCATTTTGTGTACTCTTTAAAATGTTTGGAATTTATTTCTCAAAAGGTACATCTGTGTATCAAAAGAATCTATCACTGTGTCAGGGATTCAGAATTAGGCATGAAACTAAAATTTTTTCTGGTATTCATCACTATCTTTTAGTTTTTCCTTCTACATAGCAGTTGGCTTAAATCTGCTTTCCAGGACTTAGGTGCATATTGTGGTGAAGGAAATAGAATTTAAATTGAAGTATGCAAGTGAAAAAAATTTTGCTCTGATATACCATAAAAAAATATAACATTTGATTATAAATGGGAACCTGAAATAATATTTATATGTTAAGACCACCATTGTCTATGGCAAGTCTGATACACTAATTTGTAGACATAGAAAAAAGAAGAGGTTTTATTTGATATTACTCTGTTCCAAGATGTTCTTGTATGTATCAAAAATATCTCTGAAAAAGGTATTTGAAAACTATGAGAAGAAAGGGCTCTGCTCTTCCCCATATCAAATTTAAACAGTGGCAGGAGGAGTGGGCTGATGCAGCAGAAAAGGCTTTGGTCCCTTCACATTTTATTGCCCTGGGGATGCTTCCAGCTCACCACTGGCAGGTCAGACTGGACAAACTACCAGTGCTAGTTTTTTTGGTTCTGCCCGTGTTTTGATCACAGCATAATGATTTCCACAGTAGATTCTATAAATGCTTATACTGTAAGTACTTCTGCTCATCAGGAAGCCAATTAACACAGTCTTGTCTCGCTAACTTGACATTTCAGTCTCTAACTTGTTCCACTGAGGTGGGTGGGAGTAGCATTTGTTTGGGTAGTTTGGAATTAGAGGCATCCACAGTGTCACCCTGTGTTCATGTTTTGGATCTTAGCTTTGCCACTTTTCTTTTTAAAGATAAAGGTGAACCTTTAAAAGGCAGGGGAGTTTGGGAAAGAATATGAATTTGCTGCTTGCTGTCCTGTGCAGGTGTAACAGCACTGCTTCTCATATATAATCAAGTGTTTCGGGCATTCATTATTCAGGAATACCGCCATCTATAGCAGGCTCTAAGTGTTAATGATGACAGCTAGTGGAGGTTTGCTTTTCCTTTAAGTTTAGAAACTTGTTTCTTGACTCTGATAGTTGCTAATTTTATGTATTTGCACCATAATGCAAGACAAGTAACTATGTACAACATGCAGTTGAATTTTTTTTTTTAGGTTATAGGAGAGTATAATTGAAAATCACAACTTGGGTCTATGACACCAATGTCTAATTAAAATGTGTTCTTAAAAACAGCTGTAGTAATGTGTATATTTGTACTTAGTTTCTTAAGTCCAAACATTGCTTTGTCTGCAAAAGAATAAGATATTAATTTGTGCAATGAAAAGAACTTTCCACCAGTTTGGATAACTTAGCAGCATGCAAGATGAAGGTTTACATTTAAAATTATTCAAATTATAAAGACAGTCTCAGTCTTCTCGTATCAAGTCACTTTGGTTGGACCTGATGGAAAAGTATTCTCATTAGGGCTGGTAAAACGGTGCATGATTTCTCATAACAGTAGAGGGAGTAAGAAGGTAAAGTTCTTGAAAGAGCAGCTGCTTCCTTGGAGGTTGAATCCTCTGAGACTAAGTTTGCTATACCAGGAAGGTAATTAAGGCATAGGCTATTACACCATAAAAAAAAAAACAAACAATCCCAAACCCCAAATCAAAGTGGTCTCTTACATGCTTTTTGTTCATTTGTTTCTTCTTTTTCCTTCCCTCCACTCCCCCGTGGCCACCTCCCACCAAAATGCTACCAACATTCTTTGTTTCCCCCCATTTTGTTTATTATGTTGAGGTGATACTTTTATTTTCATATGACTGAATGCTGATTGGCATCATCTAGGCTAATGCTAAAGGACTGTCTGTGATGGAGACCAAAGTCCTTGTTTCTCCTCATCAGAGACCCCTTTAGGCAAATGTTAATCTGCCAAGATCATGTGCATTCCAAGGAGGATTTGCAAATGAACTCGTTGTTTTCCATGAACAATATTTCCTGACCTAAATCTTTCTGTGCTAAGAAAAAAAAAAAAAAAGTAATGTTATGCACTAAGAGGCTATTAGAGATAAGAGAATTTTCTCTAGTGTTCCCATTGCCCACTCATATTAATATTAACTATTTCTAGAATATGATAATAAATTCTGGTGAGCATAACATTTCATTGTAATTATTCACAGGACTGACCCTGTGCCTATAAACAGATGTCTTACCTAAGTGGATTAGCCCACTTGCATGTTCTTTTAAATAACAATCTACAATTGCCTTGGAAAGTCAAAGACATTTGGGGAAATATTCTCATCCCAGTGTGTTGGATATTGCTCACTGACTCCTGCTGGGATTTGTGAACAACATTGCCAGTACAATGAGTTATAAATGCAACTCTACTGTACCAAAAAATGCTGTTTTGCACATGGCACCACAAGTGTCCTGACAGTAAATAAATCTAAGTGCTCTCTTTCCTGTTTTCCTCTGTTTTTCTACAAATCCTAAAGCACTGCTTTGGATAACTGAAGAGGTTATACCCACTCCTAAGGCCCGTGGGGGAGCTGGAGACAGGCAGGTGGCTGCAGCCCTTGCCATAGGAATACCATTAGAGGCAGTGTGTGTGTAGCAGGTGGTACCCAGTATTTCGACCTTACGGCACTGGCAGCAGGAGGCAGGACAAATCCCCATATGTGGTTGCTATCTTTTAGACAGTTTTCAATCCACTTAACTGTCCATTCATCTAACCCACACTTCCTAAGCTTGTCTATTAAACAATGATGCTGCTGAACACATAGCAACGTGCGACAGTCAGCAGTGCTAGTTGTCACCTACAAGTCGTGTTGTAGCATGAAAACCAGTGTGTAGTGAGATGTGGAGCTCTCTTTAATAGTCATTTGTTGGATACAAACAGTATATTTTTCTTCAATACTTGCACACTCATTGCAGTTCTGTTGTAATGGCCTTGAAATTAAATTCTTCCTTAAAAACATAATAAGAAAAACCAACACTTTGCATAAGCTTGAGTTTATTGACTGTATTTGTTGATATCTTTGTTGCACATCAGCTTTCTTTGCTGCTGTTTTTAGAGTAAGAAAAAATAAGCCAATTTACACCAGTTGGTGATTGGCCTCAGTTGCCTAAGTTTTCTGTTACCTCTCTAATTTCTCAGTAGCTGTTAGTAAGGAAGTTTGGTGACTTCAGTGAGTGCACTGAAACTAAGAAATTTCTCTCATTTCCACTGATGTGAGTATGAAGGTAGGCCCATCGGTTTTATTTGAAATGCACATAAGTTTGATCTTTCAGTCCTGTTCATAAATTCTTCAGTTTTTTTATAAACTAAACTCCCCTGGTAGCTATTGTCTCTAAATTATCTACGCTTTTCTGATATTTCCAACATTTTTCCACTAGTTCTGTGAACATGTAATATGAAAACATGATCCCACACCAGAAGATTCTCACTTATTTACTTGCTGCATACTTAACCTGACTTAGAGATATGTCCTCAAATGATAATAAGGAGACTGCTAGCAAGTCTCTGTCCTCTGAATTTAATGTAGCCCACCCCATGACAAGGAGAAGCAGTGATGTGCTGAGTAAGGTCCAGGCACATGCTCAGTGACTCCTGCTGCAGAGCAAAGGCTGGTGCAGTGATGGGATCAACCCTGCAATTGAGTTCCTCCCTTGAGCTGCAATTTTCTCTGCAGGACTCTTCCTTGGCCTGATGCATGTACTTCCCCTGGACATCCTTTAGCACTTTCCTCTAAGAGCACTTTAAATATTTATTTCTAAGTATTGTTATTTGTGAAAACAGAACTTAATTTCAAAGTCAGGCCTGTGGAACATGAGGGAGGTGTCAAGAAAGCGTTTAGAGCCTGGCTCAAGGATTGATGTGCTCCTAAAGTATAGGTGTTTGAGAAGGTAAGGCCAGAAGCCCTATTACTATTACATAGTGAAAGTTTTTAACTGAAGTATAGTCCTCTTCAGTGTAGTCTAACAATACTGCTCTTAAAGATTAACTCAGTCACTACAGATCCCAGTGTAGGAAAATACCCTTCTTGAAGAAAACACTGAAACAGCTATTTAATTATCATACCTACACAACAGGAGAGTTCAATACATGCTTGAAATATAATGTTCTTAAAATGTTTCCCCAGATGAAAAGGACTTAAAATTCATGTTTGGATGGATTCCTAGCTGCATTCAAGACTCGGGAGACATTTACTCTAATGCTTTGTCCCCTTCTGAAGTCAAACTCCCTCCAGTTATGCCACTGTTGTCACAAGTTCACGTGCTATGGGCTTTCAAAAGACCATTCTGATCATCTGATCTGGCTTCCTGCAGGTAAGAACTCAGCTTTTGGACCAAACCCTTAGCTATTTGTTGAGTCAGAGCAGAGCAGATCATAGGAAAAAGAAGCTGTCCGTGTGTCCAGTGCTGAGGAGTGGAGGGTCAGCCGTGCTGTTGGGTAAACTCTCAACCATCAATTACCTTCTGTGTTCAAAGTACAAGCTTCACATTGACTCTGAATGTGTCTAGCTTTTCTGCTGGCCTATTTCTTTAGTGCCTTTGATATACTTTTCTTTTCTTCTCTGCCTTCCATCCTTTCACAGTCTTGATGCAGCAAAAATGATAAGAAATTTCATTTACAAGATTTTTTGTTTCTTTTCTGTTTTCTGAGAGTTTCTGGGATTCCAATTGTTCTAGGAGGGCAACCTCTATAAATACTTGTATGCAGAACCTTTTTCTATAAACCAGTGCTTACATTCCCAATTTTCCCAGTTTACATTCCCAGTTTTCCAAATGAAGTGATTGAAAACACTGGACAAGAAGCCTTAGATGAAATAGGTCTCAATATTTGTAAAATATCCAGAGTAATAATGAAAGACTCCCTGCTTGAATGTACTTACAGACTTTCATACTTTTTTCAAAGCCAGGGAATACATTTTCTTTATGCATTTTCATTATAATTTTAATTAAATATTTTTTTCAGAAGTGCAAGGCTTTTTTAATTATCTATCTATTTCTCAGAGACGAAAAAAGAACCACATTTTACTTTCAGATTCACGGATTCACAATGTTCTGATTAAAAAAGAAAAATAGAAGAGCTTTCAAATATCCTGGTATGAGCTTGTAGCAGTTTCTAACTCTGGACTAATTCTATATTTACATAATGTTGAAGATTGGAAAGGTCTGAAAATAACAGTTGTGAGAGGGAAGAATTTCTGTTTATTGAAAATCATAGAAATTGGGAAAGTTGACATGGTCACATGTCATTTATTGCTTCCCTCCTTGTGCTAAGGAGCCATAGAAGCAATAAGTGAGGTGGATCTATTAGGTAAATTACTTTTGGTTTTGTATGGTCCTTTTATATACTTACACTTATAGAGCAATGATTAAGTGAACGTGATGTCTTAAAAATGGGTAATGTTTTAGCTCATCTTATTGACATTCCAGATATGCTGCTGTTTTGATAATTACACAAGTATTGTCAAAGGCTTTCAGAAAGAGGAATTTAGCCTATGTTTTTCATGGAAAAATTCAGCCTTCACAGTCCCCACTTGTATAAAAGCTGCAGGTGTTTAGCACTTATTAAAATCAGGCAATTCAGCTGCAATCAAAAAAAGTACATGCTCAGCCTTTTTATCTCTATATGGTATTGAATAAAGTTTTGCCACAGACTTCAAAGATCCAGCCCAGTGTCCTTTCTTTTGAGTTATTGCAAGAGAAAGGAATAGCTCTTGAACACTTTTATACATATGTAGGTAGATATATAGGTGGGATTAATTTAGTTCTGCTTGAATATTTGACAACAGAAATGCTTTCTTCCTCTAGCAGTTGTCTATGACAAGCTGGGAAATGGATAGCATTTTACTTAAGGAAGACCCTCTTTTTAATAAGGTAAGTATTCTGTGTCTCTCTTTTGATATTTGAGACAATAGTTGGGTATGTCTTTTAAAAATATTACTTTCTGTTGCTGCCCTGCTTTGATATGTGAAGGGAGTGAATGGAAGAGAGTGAGAGGCCAATGTGTTCACACACAGTACCCTGAGGAGGCAGCACTGCTTCTCACTTGAAATGCGGAGCCCTTTCTGCTCAGCCCAGCTCATGGAAATAAACATGGCACTGGTGTGTGCCAGTCCCAGGATAACACGCACCGCAGTGTTTAAGCTGTTCACAAAGCGTCAGAGAGTGCCTTTTCCCTGTGCAATACCAAACATTTTAATCATGGAATAACCTTGTTTTTCAGATGCTGTGCCATCAGTCACCACAGGTTTGTACTATTTGTCATAGAAATAGTCAATCTTTGGCTTTATTTGCCTCAGAATTTGGGTGTCTTAGACTATGTTTCTAACACCAAGCTCTGCCAGCATGTCCAATTTGAATGGAGATGTGAAGCCCAGGTTGAATGAGGATAGGAAGCTCCACTTGAGATGTTCAAGGCCCCAAGCGCAGATGCATGTACCCCACTGAAAAGCAGCTCCTATTGATGTAGCTTCTGCAAGGTGGAAGTGAGGTATTTCAGCTGAACAAATAATAGCCTTGCCACCACAGCTGGACCTTTGGGCAAATAAGTTGCTGTGTTTTTCTTATGACTGAAATCTTCCAAGTGTAGTCAGGGATACATTACACGGGGTTTTTTTTTAGCTGTTGTATCATAGTCATTATTTACCTAGTGCCAGCAAAACCCCTCAAAATTGCTAGTAAGGTATGTTATATTTTGTATTTTTTCTCTCTCATGATGGTACACTATACAATGGAAAAGTTGATAAATATTCTGTAAACAATATGTACCATTTCCCTTGACAATCAAAGGCAAATAGCAGTTTTTCCTGAACTGTTTTTGTTATCAAAGAAGGCACAGTCCAAAGATGTGTTTATACTAAAGTAGAAGTTTCAGTTATAGCAGAATCATTAGTATTTTTTTCCCCGCTTCTGTTTAAGGTGGTTGACAATACCTTTGATCTGTTAATGTTCATCACAAAATTCTCTAGCTTCCTCAGGTTTGTATTACATAACATGTAAACAAGAGTGAAAAGCTTAATTTTTTTTTTTAAAAAGCTTTAAAAATTTTCTTTAATGACTGTGAATGAAGATGACAACCAAGAGTGACAGGATGTTTTTGACTAATTTCATGCTTAACTTTAAAACCCATTTTTCTCATAAAAGAAGAGATGTCTGGAACCATAAGTTCATAGTTGTTTGAAGGTAAAAGTTTGTCTTGCTTTTAACAGATTAGCAGCCTGGCTGTGACTGAAAAGAATGTATATTATAAATTTGCAGAGACGAAATGATACAGTATTGATGGTTACAGAGAGCTTAAAGTCTCATCATTTCTCTTAGACTGTGACTTTATGCTTATTTTTGCCATAGTTTGTAGTGGACAGACTTCCATTAGAAAGTGGAACCATGTAATAATCAGTTTTATTTCAGTAGTTTAGTAAATATAATTAGAGCTCCCAATGGCTTCACCTCTCCTCTCTCCAGTTTATTCTAGTGAGAGTGTGAGCAATTACATTGAAGGTGTGCAAGTAATTAAAGGTGAAATGGTGTCACACCCAACCCCCAGTGTACCAGGGGAGACCTGAAACACTTCTCTTCCCTAGCTGATTTGTGGCAATGCATATACTTCTGCTAAAATTAAATGCGGGGTTTATTGAATCTAAATTGAGCACTTTGAGTTTTGGTGATAAAGTACATGCTTATGGGCCAACTTACTGCCCACAGACCATAACCAGGAAAGGCTTTTCAGTCAGGTTGGAGTGCTGAATTTAGAACCTCTACCTAATGCTGATGACAAGGGCTAATGGCTTTAAACTGGAGAAGAGCAGATT
>BJBW01004244.1:120135-136462 GCA_004320125.1 Scolopax mira
CTTTGAAGGTCTCTTCCGGCTCAGATGATTCTATGATTCCAAAGATGTTAAATATTCCCCAGGATTTCAGTCAACCTTAGAAAGGGTGCAGTGCCAGGGAGTGCCCAGGTTAGAAGGCCAGCTGACTTGCTCTCTCTCTGTAAGCTTTCTCTGGCTTGTAACTATTGCTGTTATGGAATTGCATGGTTAATGTTTTGGTGCATTTAGACACCAACAGGTAGGTGGTATGAAGAACTCAGGGCTACATAGAAGAGGTGAAAATTAATTTGCTTTTATTTAATTTTGCTTGCCTGTGCTTAGGGTTTTGTGGATTTAAAAATATATATATTTCACTTTTAAAAGAGTTTCTCCATCAACTTTGTAAAGATACATTGACCCCTCAGTTAATTAATTTGAAATAATTATGGATGACATTCTACTTTGTGGCTCTACATGTGAACAGATAAACATTACTTTCACGACCCCCATTTCCTACAACAGTCAGCCTCACATCTATACATGGCTTAGAAAAAAAGACCTTCCTGAGATTAGCAGTGTTTTGATGCATTTCTTTGACTTTTTTTGAGATATGAAGATGACTTTATTTTCCTCCAACTGAAATATTCTGAGTACCTTCATAGTCCACCTATGCACCTACCTCTTTTCTCCAAATATATAGATCTTAGATTATGAACTGCACCAAAGTTACTTACTCAAAGTGTATGGTGTGGATATCCCCTATAATTTTTCATTTTGCAACAGCTTGGCCTCTGTAAGACTATTTAGCACTACTAGTGTTTGAGTATTTTTGCTACATCTATAAAATCTTTGGCAAGAATATAATACAGAAAATAATCAAGGAACAACTAATTGGACAGTACTGCAGCATGTAATATAGGAAACACCTGGATCTCAGAGATGATTAAATGAAAAATTTTACTTTTAAAAGAGTTTTGGTGCTTTGTTTTTTTGTGGTGTTTTTTTTTCTTCCCTATTATCATAAAAAAGAAACCTTAGAAGTGCAATTCTACCTTTTATAAGAGGTTTTCATTGTTCACAGTTTCAAGACAGAATAACTGAAATACCAAGGGAGGAATTGAAGAGAGGTGTAGTGGGAGCTTGAGAATTGGCTCACCCCAAAAACCTTACATAGAAGTATAATTTCAATTTTAAAAGTTCTCTGTTTGTATAGTAAACAGAACGCTGTGTTGCATTATAGAAGTTTGTATATGGAATTTTACATGGGACCAAAAAAACCCTTTTGAAATAATGAAAATGTCATAGCATATCAAAGGGAAAACACAGGATGATAAAAAAAAAGATACCATTAACAAGATAAAATGTTGCTATGCCTGTCAAAGAGCTCTCTCGTGTCATTTTCAAGAAGGTAATTGGTGTTCTGTATGACCAAAGCATTTTGAAAGAGACAGCAATCAGGGCAATTCTGCGAAGCCTGCTGCTGCGTGAGTCCTTCCTAGATGATTAAGTTTGATAACGTTGGCTCTCTGTCCTCCAGTGTGTGACTTAGATGTGAGCAGAGAAGACACTCAGGGCCTACCCTTTGCTGGGGAGATTCCTTGGTTCCAGCACAGTCCAGCTCTGCATGTATCTATCTCCTATGTTCAAATTGGCTTTATGGTTACAAAGCCAAGCACTGAGGAATTAAAGGAAGGTCCCTTCATGTCAGCAATTTAGCACTTGAGGTGTGAATCAAGCTAGCAGAGATCAAACTTCAATAAGGTAAATTTTGGAAGCACAGCTCAGGTCTATAGCCTTAAAGCTCTTTTGTGTTATAGTAGCTTTGTGTTTATTTGATTAGCTGCCTGACCTAGGCAGGGATCTCACTAAGGGATTGTGTCATGAAATATTTGGAAAGACAGTTCCCACTATAATGAGAGATTTAGCTTGTGATAAAATTACTGATTTGTGCACATCAAGAAGACTCGTGTCAGTAAGACCACAGCTGCTAAATTCTCTATAATCCTCTGACCGTCAAGGGTGCGTCCCTGGTGATAGAAGAAGGAAGGTTTGGGAGGGGGAAAGATAGAAAACTTCAGAACATGGCCTATGAAGATGAGACTTGTATGCCTGACTCTTAAAGAATGTCTGTTAATGCCTTCTTGGTTACATTTTCACCACTCTAGATTCACTTTGTTTTGACATGTAATTCTCCCTATTCCCTTTTGTCTATTCTTGTCCTTCTGCATTTATATTTCAGGATGTAATCTGGGTTGGAAAAGACGTCAGGACAGCTCTAGCCCAATCTCCTGATCAAAGCAGAGCCAGCTGGGTCAGGCCAGGTTACTTAAGACTTTTTTGACAGGACTTGAAAACCTCCAGAGATGGTGGCTGAACAGCCTCACTGGGCAACTTATTTTAATGCCTGAGAGTCCTCCTGGTGAAAAATCTTTTCCTTATATGCAGTCTGAGCCTCTCTTATTTAAATTTATGCATGATGGGTCTCTTCCTTACAGTATGTATTGCAGTCAAGAACCTGGCTTTGTTTCCTGTATGACCTCTCTGTAGATCCTGGAGGATTGCTACTCACTGAAGCTATCTCTTCCCCACAATGGACAAGCCCTTGTCCCACATCCTCTTCTGAAATAGAAAGTGCTCCAGATCCCAGCCATCTTGCTGGCGTTCCCCTGACCACCCTCCAGTTTATCAATGCCTTTCTTGTACTGAGTGAGGGCATTAAAACTGGATGCAGTATCTAGATGTGGACTAATAAGAGGTATAAACCTATCTTGTGATCTCCTGGTGATGCTGCTATTTATACAGCCCAGGGTGCTGTTGACCATCTTTAATGACAGGGCATGCTGCTGTCTGCCACAATATCCAGGGACTTTCCCACAGAGCTTCTCCCCAACAAGCTCATCACTGGGCTGCCTCATTGCAGGGGATTGCTAAGCATTTGTCCCTGTTGAATTGCATGGTGTTCCTGTTGGCCCATTCCTCCATCCTCTCTGGGTCCCTCTTAATAGGAGCTCTGTCCTTGAATGTTTTCGCTGGTCCCTCCAATTCAGTGTCATCTAGGAACCTGATGAGAGGGCACTCTGTTGCCTCCTCCAGGTCATTAAGAAAGATGTGAAACAGAACAGATCCCAAGATAAATTCTTGTCATGCTCCACTTGTTACAGGCCTTCAGGCAGTGTATGATCCATTAACCACAGCCCTCTAAGCCTGGTCATCCAAACAATTTTTTACCCATCTACTTGTTCACACATCCAGACCATAAGATACTAGCTCAGATAAAAGACTAGAGTGCGAGAATATTGTGTGTGTTTAATCTTGCTAAAGTCAGTATAAATGGCATCCATTGTTCTTTCCTCCTCCACAACTCCAGTCATTTTATCATAGGAGGCAACCAGGATGGTCAGGTGTCATTCACACTTGGTAAAACCATACTGACTGTTCTGAGTCACCTTCTTATTTGTGTGTATATAAATGTGTCCCCTAATGATAAGAGATAAACTGGCCCTTTTGAAATTAATGCTGGCCTTTCACAGGGTGAGTGAATCTGGATGGCATTTGTGTTCCTACAAAGGGCAAGATACTGCACATTTCAAGTCAACAGGAGTTTTAGCAGTTATTTCAGTGGAAACAAGTCAGACACATAAACTAGCAACAGGTTGTTTTGTTAATAACAAGCCTTTCTGAGTTAATTATAGTTTAAGACAAGATTTTTTGATTGATGGTTTTTTTTAGACGTACCCCATTGGCTAAACAATAATAAAGAAAGATGCTGCTTCACCCAGCTACTCTTTGAAGTTCTTACAAAATGGGAATGCATTAGGAACTAACCATAAAGAACAGTAGGGATACTTTTTTTACCATAGCTGCATCTGCCTTAAATGCAAAATAATTAAGGTTATAGCTGTATCTTGAAAATCAATCTAGGGGAGTAGAACTTAGCAGTTAGAAGATGGCTCAAGGGTCAAACCTGGCCTGCCCTTTAAGGTACCTTCAGCAGAGGTATTGAAAGTATAGTACACTTTTAGTTTTCCTGTCTTTTTTGCTTATTGGAATTTGCAGTTCTTAAATAATTAATTTAAGACTGCGTATCCCAATGTAAAAGACAGTGTATCACACCAGAAAGGTAAATAACTGCTTTGTCTTATTGACTGATAAAGTAATCCTTCCCTTTTGTTGAGTATTTTCTTTTATCCCCGTTGCCTATATTTGATTCTCACGTGTTATTTCAAGTTAGATTTAAACTGTATGTTAACACATTCCTAAATTCCTAAAACATGGGTGCTTTTTCGCTACACAACTAAGGAGCTTTGTCCAATCTTTAGTGCTCAGAAAATAATAACAACTGTATTCTATGCACGTTGTCATGTTCCACGACTGGCACAGCTTTAAATCCCTTGACCAAAAGGATGCTCGTTGCCAAGAGTAGAGTCTGTGCTCCCCATGACCACACACATCAGAGACATTTGATACAGATTTTTATCTGCCTCTTGACTATGTATTAGTCTGGTGATATTGAAGAATTTGACATCTTTCCTTACCCTTGTTCAGATTCATCTGATCTAATTTGACACATTTGGCTGCAAAACTTGAGTTAGAAGCATGGACACCTTGGAGTGGCTTGCAACCAGTACAAAGAGATAAGCAATGATCTTATCTCTTCCAGGATATCCCAGGAATGATTCAGCCCCTCTCTCTTTAACTGTCTATTGCTAATAAAAGGAATTTTGGATAGTTAGGCTCCAATATAGCTGCCTCATTGAAATAAACACCTTTGTCCATGTTTTCATTCAATCTTTAGTGCAAACAGAGAATTACAAATTATTTAAATTATTTTCAGTACCTTGAAAGATTTAGGATTTTTTTCAATCTCTTTTTGTATGTTCTTGCAAGAATGAAGGGGGGGAAAAGAGGAGAAGAAATGTTCATTGAGGAGATTTTAATTTTTTTGTTGTTGTTTTTGATGACTTTCTTATTAGAAGTCATTATGTGCTCAAAAAGCTCAAAATGTGCAAAACCAGGAGCTATTGCATGACAGTTACTGGCCAGAAGGTGGTATTGGGAGCCCTCAAGATACCATTTCAGTGCCCTAGATTCAGCATATCCCCTTATCTTCCCATTATTTTGCTCTGGGCTTCAGAACTGAGTGGAAACACCAATAATTCAGGGTAAGTTGACTTTAAGGTGTAGCTTGGTTCTGCAGACAGCCAGACTTATTTAGTCATGGACCTTTTTGGGAGGTATACTATATTCTATATATTCTACTACTATATTTCTAGTTATATGGCCATAGTAATGGAGGAACCTGTGACAGCTGGGAGGGAGTCAGATGTTTCTATAACAGACTATTGAGTACAGATGGAGGGAAAAGCTTCAAGAGAGAGCCTGCACAAGAAGAAAGATGTCTTAATAGCCTGTTCTGGATGAGGAAAAAAGCCAGGATTTATATGCAGAAGTTTTTTTAAGTGTATTTGTTTTAATTAGTAAAGCTATACTTTTGAAGGCTTTAGGTGAGATGCAAATATCTCTGACAGACAAACTGGTCTATGGCAGGTCCTCTTACCTTTTTAGTTGTATGCTCAGAGTATCATAGAAGTGCAAAGCTGATGTAAAATGTAGACTCTTACCTGGGGTTTTCCAAATAATTATAGCCAGGGAAGGTCTAATCAGATGTGGGAACAAGGGATGCAGGAGATCTGATGTAAAAGAATATCCAGGCTTCAACGCATTATCACCCCACATTCAGCTCTTTGTGAGGTGCAGAAACACTTGTTCTCAGGGTACTGATGGTATGTACATTAAAGTCTTTTTTTGGTAAATCCCACAATGAATCTGCAGAAAAGCATAAAGAGAATTTGTGAGGCTCTAAGATGCTACATCTCTTTACTCAGCTTCCTAGCAGTGAATTCTTCCCAGAAGAATACAAGCTATGTTGTCTCAAATTTGATTCCATTGCTTTTTCCTGTCCAGCCCTCCACATGACTTGAACAGCCAAGCTCCCAAAATAAAAATAAATTGATGAAATTTCAAAAAAGCAAGAGCATGTTCTATGCTGTATACAGTATACTTTTGTGGAAATGTTATACCAAATGCAGAAAATAGTCTTGGTTTTACTTTTGTTAGTTGAAGATATAATATAAATTGTGATGTTTATGTGTAGTGATATTTTGTTGCCACATAAAGAAAAATTAGTACTGTCTTTATAGTATAGTACAAGATCTATTGCTGCCCTATGCTTTGATAGAACACAAGCAAACTTAACATCTTATGTGCTATTTCTCTACTTGCTGCTGTGCAGTTGTGAATTACTTGGACAAAAAACCAAAAAAGCCAAAACCAAACCAAAAACCAAAACAAAAAAGCATCGAATCCCTGCAGAATCCCATAATCCTCATTGCATAAACCCAAGGAATTATCAGAATTTGCAAGAGTGCAAATATGCTTGATGACTGGCCTCTTCAGCAGTAGTATCTTCCAAACAGAAATTTTATGTTATCCCCTAGTGGAAAAACACAAGATATGTTTCAAATAGCTGTTTTGTAGCACATGTAGAGCAGTTACTAACAAAAATATTTGCAGTTGTAACATTCTGGCAGTTAATACTGGACATCATTAGTACTTTATACCTGAGCCCAAAAATAAACCTGAAAAATCTAAATTTTAGCAAATTCTGTGGAACTACTTGAAAACATAATATTTCTCATAAAGTGTACCACTGGTCTCTAGGCTACATACCCACAATGTAATAAAGAAAGTCACTTGGTTTAAACTGAAATACTTCAGCTTATCTTTAGTTGTGGTAATTTTTTCACTCAGCTAATCATCTTTCCTCTGGGCTAATTTTCTAATGTTGCTCTTTGTTTGCTCTCTACACCTGTACTCAGGAAAGGAAGAGACACTAACACAGAGTCGTATTTTTCTCATTTATTCCTTTAAATGAAATTAAAGAAAGTCTCAATGTTAAGGAGCGAAAAATCTCAGGAAGGGTTTTCATTAAAACTCTGCTGGCAGGAACAACTGTGCCTCTGGTACTGAAGGTTGCCTGTGTGTTGCTCAGTTCTCAGCTCCTCTAATAGACTGTGTAATTTCTTTCTGTTGAAGTTATTCAACGAGAGGAAGCAATTCTATTTCTTTTGTTATTTTCTTATATTTTAAAAATTACTATTTTTTAGTGTTAATACCCTTAAGGCCTTATTTTGCTGGTGTATTTAAAAGCTTTGGAAATACTAAAACAAGGAAAGATGCTACAGAGATAAAGTTTTACTTGTAAAATCATTCTATACTTGCCTTCTGTACTTTGGCATCAACAGAAGAGTTTCTGCTCCTTTGATACCTCTGACTTGGAGGGATGCACCAACTAACAAATGGCTGATTCGTTTGTGGCTAAGCATTTAGTTCTGAAAATACCACCTGGAAGTCCATCATGGGAAAGATGAGAAGGAACCATTCCAAGAATCAAGTGACATGAGGTTGAGCCACAAAGTTGTAAAGTAAATATAGAAGAATATCCTATTTCTCTTGCTAGCTGTTCTCACAAATACATAAATTGGTAAACTTTCATCTAGATTTTTTCACCAGTTTAGGTATTTTCATATGTTTTCAAGAGACCCTATAGATACCAAGAGGAGAAGTCTTCTTTATTTCAATCTAATGGCAACTACTACAAATAATGAGAACCTTCCTCTTCGCTTAAGCCATTTATTTAATACATTATTATATACAATCTCATGTGTACAATGTACAATCATTATGTATATTCCTCAACTGGCAAGTTTTACTGCAAGACCTAAGTTTTTCAGCAAGACCTATGAATAATTAGGCATTGAAACATTTTCCTCTCCAGATTTTCTGTTTGCCATTGTGAAACACCTTACTTAAGGTGGTTAATAGTTCCATTTAGTGGGTTGAACTCTTTGTATATGCAAGAGCCACTGGCAAATAATTCTGGATATTTAAGAACACTCTATGGAAATGTTAGCACATTCATATTGCTGTGATTCACAAAAATAGGTTGGTTTTAATCAGATCCATAAAGCACTACTGTTGTGATACATGATAAGTTAAGGGAAACTGCCATTGTTACTGTGACTTTTCTGTGTGTAATCGGGTGCTTGCTATTCCTTACATTTATGGATTTTTGTAGTCAGCAACTGAACAGAAATTCTGTAGTGAGTGCTGGCTCTCTACAGGTTTTTCATCCTGAAAGTGCATTTTGTGCTGCAACATCAGCATTGGGCAGAAGGGTAAATGGAAATCTTTCATCTTGTACACGCAGACAAACAAGGTATTGTCTCATCTTGTTTGCCAAAGAAACTGAGAAGAAGTGAAGACTCAGACAGGAGAGAGGAGACCCAAGGAAAGCTTGTGAATGCACAGCAGGTTGATTCCTAAGGCAGCACTTTTTGAGTGATTTATGTGGGTGTATTTAATTTGGGAAAGCTTAAAGCAAAATGAAGACAGAATACAAAGTGTTTTCAGGAATGTACAAAAGGGAAAGTGAGAGAAGGCAAACCATTCTATGATTCTGTGATTCTGTTTGCTTCTCACTCTTGATGCATTTCATGAGCTGGGTAGGCCACCATCTCCTGTCTCTCTCTAAGTAAAAGTCTCATCATGGTACATGGAGGTCTTAGTGTGAGCAGTGCTGTAGACTGAGGGTTTTTCTTTATGGGATCCAGAAGGTTTGTATATGGACCTTATATAAGTTTTCATATATATATACTCTCGTTACCACATCATGTATGTAATGAGAGAGGGAGAATAGATCAAAACATATAGAGATATGTATAAATCATTGCCTTCTGTATTGTGGTGGGCTTTATTAAAAAATGTGCAAAATGATTTAAATTCAAAGGATGAGAAATACAGCATAGCCCCTGTCCACTAATTGTAGCAGCATCAAAAAATGTTTCTGAATAGAAAATAGCAAATCTAAAATATATTTCAAATACCAAGCCTATTGAGTTTTTCAGAATTGCACCATAAAACTGCTTGTGTAACTCGCCCACGTTCATGCCTCAGACCTGTATGCATGCATACCACTAGAACTCCTTGGTGTTTCAGTGATCCCTAGAAAGGTCTGGTGAAATGTGCTGATGACAACCAAACTTCTTTTTTGTTGGATACACATAGCTATATAAATACTTCACTGGTATGTCTGAAAAGCATTTGACAAGCTGACTGCTTGAATTAAAGCTAAAATGGAAGAGGAGATGACTCAGTCCCCAAGAGAGCAAAGCACTCTTAATATTTTAACTTTTCAAACTCCTTTCAAAGCACATCTTCACCAGGAGCTTTGTTTGTGTACACGAAACTATAGCTGGTTGTTGATATAGGTGACCATTCTTTATTCTTGCAAATGAAGTTGTGAGCACTTCAAGAATGTTAGCATTTGTGTCTGGAATTGTATATATTTCCTGTTACTTAAATTCATACTCTCTTATGTTCCTCAAGTAAAATAGTTGATACTCTATACATTTTTATAAACTCAGGTTGAGATCCAAAAAATCCACACAGTAATTTGCTTGTAAAAATTACTTGGCAATGTAGAACTTTGCTTCCTCCAGCTGTAAAGTGATTCATGGTGCCATGCATAGTCCATGCAACAACAGCAAAGTCCTTGGCACATAAAATTCCAAGGTGTCCTGTGAAAGTAGAATAGCAGTCATGGCGGGGTTCAAAAAAGACAGATAGGTTAGAGGCTATGGGAACCAGCTGACAAAAAGTCTGAATCAATTTGCTCCAGTACATGCTGATATTTTAAATGGTCCCAGAAAGAAAATATGCTTTTCCCTTTTTAAGGATTCCTTAAGTTTCATTCTGTACCCTGGGTTCTTTCACATCACATGGGTTGAAATATTGTTTAAGCATCTGTCCCTTTTCCTTCATCATTTTCTGATTGAGGTCCATTGGTTTATTTTTCAAAAAGTAAGGGCTCTGATTCTTTATATTCTCTATTTTGACTAAATTCACAGAGTCCCTTAATCTTTCTGCCTCCCATCTGCTCTAATTTTTCCTTTGATTGTAAATTTTATGGACCAAACATTCTACCAGTGTATATTAATGAATTCTTTTTGACTTCAATGGAATAACTCTGGTTCACAGCAGCTGAGGATTTGATGTTATGTCTTAAATAAATATGTAAATGAAAATCAGGATGCTGCTATTGGCTATGCCATATTCCAAGAATGCTGTTAAAGTTATTTATTTTTCCCATGTGTGTTGTTGCATGGGATTTTTTTCATTGTTTCAGCCAGTAGAATCTAGATCCCTCTCCTTTATTTGCATTATTTTCAGAATATGTAAATTAGGAGTAACATTCTTTTTGTCATGCTATTTTTCTCTGTAGTAAATTGTATCTCTAGATGCTTGCTTCTGATCATAAAATTGGTGGGATTAATCATCTTCTGGGAAGGTGTAGAATATCTCCATCATCTCTAAAGGAAACATAAGTGATTAACTTTGACTGGATAGGGAAACTTAAGTTAAGTAAATTCCACCCGTAATGGCTATCTACCCTTACTGACTTTTTCAAATGGGTCTTCTTTGAGTATATGTTGATATTTCCAAAGTCAGAGGAAGGAACTCAACGCTTTTAATTTTCAATGTTATGCAAAAAAAGAAGATATAATGTGTATTTTATGATTCTATGATTCTGAAAATGTATTTTTACCATCAGGCCTATGAAAAGTAAGATTCAATCTGCACCATTAGTTCCTATTTCTTTGGCTAATCTCTGCTTATAGGTGCTTCAGGACATTTTGCACTGACAGAGGTGCACCTGAACAACTTGGCTAAGGCCCGTGTCTTGTCTACAGTATTCCATTTTCTTAAATGATAGTCTTATTTATAGTTTAAAATAGAATATTAAGGAGAATTATTTCAGTTGTGGCTTGAAACCTAAATCTTCAGACTTGCAGTCATAAATTTTCTTTTACTGTTTGGTAGTCTGTTACAGGGCTGTCCCATTCCAGGTTTGACATTAGGCACTAATGTAAACTGTCATTATTTCTAAAACATGTAAGGAAGTCTCAAAATAATGGAACCTTGAAAGGTCAGTAGCAGGGAAAAGTTCACCTACATGAGGCATTTTCAAACAAGAAATGGAAGGCATGAAGTGGCAGCCCTGTAAATAGGAACATAATTAAAAGTACAGATCGAAAATATAAGGTAAAGTAGGTCAGGGATGATATTACTGATGCAGCCAGAGAATAACTGATGCGTGTACTACAGGCTCTGTCATTTCCATGAAGAGTTTTATCCTACAAAGCCGGCAAAAAATAAAGTTGAAAGTAAAAGTAGCGTTGAGTGGTTTGGAGCATGTTTGCATTTCAGAGAAATAAACAAGGGCAATGTGTGTCTGCAGTCAAGAGTTTGAAACTGCAATGAGAAAAAATCTAGAGTGTAACATGTTGGACACTATTGTCTCTCTCTTTTTAATCACTCAGTTTCCAATATATATGATGCAAAAGTGTAGTTGGATTAGCATTTGATCCCAAATAGCTGACCTGGTGCTGTGTAAAATGGATCTTTTTAGGATGGGGTCATTATTCTGGTGTGAAAATGCTGTTAAAGATTTTGAAAATCTTTTCCTCAAAGCCGTTGTGGATTTCTGTTTTTAGCTAGGGCAGACAGGAATGACTCATGGGTGTTAAATTGGGTTCAAGGTGGTAATTTTAAACCTTAATCTCCGGTTTGTAAGTGCTTAGATTCTGTGCAGGAATTCAGACCTACTGTTATTAAGGGGTTATTTCTATTCACAGAGTATTTTTGTTTCAAAAGATGGCATAAATTAGGGCATTGTGTTGAACACACATATATCGGTTTGAAAATGTCCTAATCTGCACATTCAGCACTTGAAATATTCCAGTGGTTCTAATTTAAATTCCTCTCCATGTACATTCTGATGTGGTTACTTGTGATGTCTTCTCTCTGATAGACGTTTGCTTAACTTATGTATGCATTTTCTTTGGGCAGTAAATATTAAGACTAAGAGAGTTCTTTCTCTTTATGCTTGCAGTTGCTTTGAGCTACTTCAATAATGTAAAATGGTGATAAATTTTGTTGGGACAAATCTTGGGCCTACAGAGTTACCTCTCCACAGGTAAATATTTAAAGTGTAGTATTTGCCCAATACAAGCAGTAAATAAGAGGTGGTCAATGGCATCAGAAAAATCACAGAAAATAGCACTGTCGTGTTACAAAGGCTAATGTGCTTCTAAAAATGTCTAGATAATATCTGTAGATATGTGAGCTGTTTGGATAATTTATGTTCAGCCAACAAATGTTTATTAGTTCTGAATACATTATTCACTATGAATAATTCCCATCACCACTATTCTGTTGCAGCAGTTATGTAAACTTAATAGTGTGGTGTTGGGGTTTTTTATCATTTCTAATTAAGCTTTTATTTGTTTTCTGGTTTTAAGCAGCAGTGAACTCATGTTTCCATCACCTGAGAAATAATTTTCATTCTGAAATTCAGTCTATCTTTTCTTTTCTACTCCCTCTTCCCATTTCTGATCAATATGCTTTGTTTCTTCCTGAACTCACTATTTTAATGCTTTACTAATTGTGAGTTGAGATAATTTGATAAGTAGGATTAAAATTGTTCAAAATCTATCAATACTATAGCTTTGATTAGCCCTTTAAAGTTCAATCATTGATTCTAACCCAATTCTCCTCAATTACAGTGCCTGTCACTTCAGGTTGTCAGTTAAGTTTGTATCTATTATAAAGAAGTTAACTTTGAAAGTCCTTTACATAGGCAATTTTTTTATCCTGTCTATTTTTCTTCACAGTTTGTCAAGAAGTTGAATTATTATAGGAGCCCTCCCTATACGTTCACTGACAACATATGAATACGGTCTTCTTAGTGAGCATAGAATTCTTGGGCATTTGTGGAGAAGAAAGTCTGCTTCTTATAAAATAATTTTAATTACCAGAGCCTTTGGAAACTTCTTGAGACCCTGTCTGTGCTTTCTTCATTTTTTCCTCACTGCAAGCTTTCTCTTTTTGTCACTAGTCAATTCTGTGTTTTCCACAAAGGATTTCTGTTAAATGTCCAGTGAAGAATAGCAAATTTTTTGACTGTTCTGAACATTGTTTTTCAATGAATAGCAACAGCTGCTGAGAGAATTTGCCTGGGTAAGTTAATCTTGAAAACAGTTTTTAAAGTCTATTTTTTCTTCCCCGTGTCTTCCAGTCAGTAATAGTGCTTACAGTGGATGTATGCATGTATGTGCATGTTTGTATATGCACACACATGCATACCATTCGTATATTGCTAGACAGAACAGACAGCTTTTTCATTTTTGACTCAGTATGATAGATGATGAAATATAACATACAGTTACTAATCAGACTTATTTTTAGGAGCTAGAAACAAGATTGGTCATTCTGACCAAGTCACATCTTTCTGTTATAAGCAGTAACATGGAAGGTAGAAAATATTCCCTGAGTTTTTCTTCTCGTCATTCTTTGATCATAAGTCCTCATAATTAAGTCCTAAAATTTGGATTTAATATTCTCTAAGTTCAAATTTCATTGTAAGTAATTGTTTAAATAAACTGTAGAAAAATTATAATCATCAACAAAAAGCAATTAATTGATTAATTACTTTTGTTTAAATGTATTTCTTAAGGCAAGGAAGTAGCACTGTTTTAATCTAGTCTCAAAGATATGTAAAGCAAAAACTATCTGTAAAACTCAATTTTATAAAAAATGCCAACATAATGAAGCAGTGGTAAAAATAAATAAGAAAAAGAAAAGATAATTTGTGTGATTTTTAAAAAAATTGTTGACGTGCAGGATATGAAAACTACATAGGCCTAACTTCTGTTAGTGTTTGTTGGGGTTTTTTTTTGTAACTAATGGAGGTCTTTTGAAAATTATTGTCATAAGATTAGCCTGAGAATCGTAAACCTTAAGGTTTCTCATTCTCTGCCATAATATACTGAAGAATTACTTTACAAAAAAGTACTGTTATATGGTGTAAAGTTGACCTGCTCCTCATTTCTTCCCCTTTTCTTCCTACCAATACTGAGAGAAGAAACATTGCATTTCCCTGATAAATCAAAAAAAGAGGTGACATGTGTCATGAAGGCAATGAAGACATATTATTGAATAGAAAACATACAAAAGCAAATAGTTTCTAAACCTGTGGAGTAAGATATAAATCTTTTCCTTCTTTTACATCTCAGTCACCCCTTTGCAGCATCCATCATTACATTTCCCCAATTTTCAAATGTAAGTAAGTTAAGGAAACTGACTTGTTTGGTTCATACATTATATATTCACCTCCATAATGCTCCTGATTGAAACAATATTAATAACAAAACAAATAAAAATCATAGCACAACAGTGAAGAGAGTGTTCCAACTGTTCTTTGTAGCCTTGTCATGTCTTGACATCCTTTGAACTGCATCCTCCTCCCTATGAGCTCACCTAATCTCAAGGAAGGCATTTGGAGTAAAAGCAAAGGACCTGGCTCTGCCTGTGAGAGCAGAGATGTTTATCAACAGAGAGTGAAGTATAGTGCACATTCTGAGCTTGAAACGGGGATCAAACAGTAATCCTCTACATGGTCCTTTCTACTGGTCTTGGTGCCTGAGGGCAGCTTGAAAATTAGATTTCCTGCCAATACAAGTGCACAGTCCCATCCCTTTGGTTTTAAAATTCAGTTTGTGCTCTGTTCAACACAAGATGAAGATAGCTTTTAACAAGATGAAGGTAGCTTTTAAGGTTGAAGGCTTTGTTTATATTTGCATCATCAAGGCTGATTTCCTAAAACACCTGTTCAAAGCAATACTATAAAAGAAAGGTAGTTTTTTTTCAATTTGATAGAAATTCTGTCTCCATTGTGCATCATCTTGAAAATGAAAGCTCTTACTCTTTGAATACAAAAGGAACACAACCAAACCAAAATCAAACATTTACAACCTGTCTCAAATGAACTCCAAACAATCAAAAATACACTTTGTCAATCAGCATGTCATTCGTGTTATCTTTTGAAACACAAGGGAGATGACTGATAAAATAGCAATATGGATGCTGGTGAGTTTCTTTTGAGGTTTTTTGGGAGGCAGATGGGAAGATGTTTAGTTTTTTGATTTTGGCAGATTTTATACATTTTTTAGTTAAAGCTCTCAACTGAGGTTTGGCAGGTTAGAATTTGGTTCCTAATTAACTGCAGACCAGGATACAACACTTCAGTCTGAAGTTTCAAAGTTATTTGATACCTAAATTCCTCTGACATCAATCAGTGGACATGGCAATTCATAAAGGTTTTGTGTACCACATTATCCATTCAGACAATGGCGGCATTTATGTTTGCTTCTTCACAGCTTTTCTCTCTCCTGTATATGGCTGAGCTCGTTAGGCAGAAGTCTGTCTTATTCTGGGTTTGTGCAATATCCAAGTATAACCATACTTCACTCTTAGTCACAGTCTCCAAATACTACTGTCATATTCAGAATTATATCTGTAGGTATAATACCAGCTTTATATCTGCATATTACTCTATTTGTAGAAGCAAAAGTAGGTGATTTAGCAAAAATGGATCATTGTCATCTCTCATTTTTTGGTTATGAACTATGTCCACTTGAGTTACTCTCTGTCTGGAAACATAATTCTTGAAAACAAGTACTTGTGTCTTGTACTTATGACTTGTGTATTACAATTATTCACATCACAGTATAAATCCAAGTATCTCTCCTGTATGATAGTTAAAATATGAGACCTTTTTATACACTCCAGGAAACATAACTTGAAATGGTTTAGGCTTTTTCTTTTTTTTTCTCTTTTGTTTTTCAGTGTATGGATCTAAATCTGATGTTTCAGAAGTTGGTATTTTGCTCAGAATTAGTTCTTGTGCTCTTCCCTTGAAATAAGAACTTCCTCCAAAGTTTTATATTTCAATAAACATCTAAATCACAGAAGCAGAAGCTATCATTAAGTAATAGATTACTTGCATAAAATTATTTTTTTAAAAATTTATTTTCTGAAGCATATATGCAGGTCATAAATCACTTCTGTGCTGGGACTATCAGTAAGTAATTCACCATACATACTAAGGAAAGGTATATTAACTGCTACATTCCACACAAATATCCATAATTAAGCTCATTCTCTTTGCAATTCTATATTGATCCCTGTTATGTATCTCAGAAGCACAAAGCAAGAAATTCACACTGAAATCAGGAGTCAGAATTAGGGAATTTAACATCTGTCATGCAGACTACAGTTGAACTAAAAACATTACAGAAAGTGTATGGCTAAAATTAATTGTTACGTTCTTATTTATATATTTAAATATGTGACATTATTTTCAAGAAAGCAGCAGTCTTAGATGCCTGTATTTAAAGCATAACCCTTC
>BJBW01004244.1:136502-147660 GCA_004320125.1 Scolopax mira
TTCTGCTTTCCAGAGAGCTCAATCATTGTAGGATGGACTTGACAAATGAAAGCCTCCTATTTTCCAGGTGCATGTTACAGAACAGATAACAAAGGACACAAATCTGAGTTCGTTCCTGTCTTTTCTCTGTTTGAATAGAGGGTTAGGGTTACCTGGCAGGGCTGCAGCCACTCCAGCTCATGTACAGTGCCCAAGATCATTTCAAAAGAGCTGTTTCAGGTACTCTGGCAGAGTAGCCACGGAAACACAGAGTTTAGCCCAGCCTAATTGCCCAAATATTTGCACAGCTTCTCAGGGGGCCTTTATAGCCTTTGCTGAACCGCTATACCTTCCCTCACCCGAGCTAGTGGATTTAAAGGTGGTTGAGAGGTGTATACGTAAGCTGCAGTCCCACCTTTGACAGCAGAGTGGTTATATACTCTGTTTGAGTTGAGTCAGTCGGACTCAACTGTAGGAGTTGGGTAGCCTGGATCACATAAAGCAACAGGTCAAACTCAAACTCAAACTGATAGGCTGCCATTACATAAATCAATAGTACACCCTCCTGTGTCTATTGCCTTCTGTTACAGTCCTTCTTAAAAAAAAACAAACCAAACCCAAAACCAAAAAAAACCCCAAAAAGAAGTAAACAAACAAAAACACTAGGAATGGAGAGGATTGAAAAAGAGACATTAAAAACATGAGAAAATGCCCTGTGTGAAGAAAGATTGAAAATCTCAGGACCATGCAGTTCAAGAGAAGACAGACTCTCTGCGGGTGATAGAATCAGGAGTAATGACTGATATGTAGAACATAAATCAGATGTTCTTATTAATCGTCTCTCAGGATGATGGTTTATGCTATTACCACCTCTGAAATAGTTTCAGGCCTGCATGTCTCCTGGGATCATGTAACAGGGGATGTTATATGAGCACAGTTACAAAGACTTTTTCCAATCTGTAGATTTCAACACTTTTTGTTTATTTTTATCCCTGTCTGAAGATACCAGCTGCTTCAATTTCACAGCAATATACACTGCAGCCAAAACAGCTTTGAACTCAGACATTGCACAAGTTTGACTGCTCAAAACAACCTTCTTGATAATCTCAGGTTTATGTTTCTGCATCTTGCTTTAGTTGAACTGTTATTTTTTGTTGAATAAGTCTTTGATAATTTAGTTTGTTAACTGATGCCTTGGATACATAAATGCAACAATGTATTCTGAAACTACAAGAAAGAGGCAATTTGCATTTTCATGCAACTTCCCTTTCTTGCAATGAAATCTTGAAGTAGTTAAAGGTCATCAGCAAATGGAACCATTAGACATACATCACCTCATTGCAGATTTCTCCAGTTATTATTTCTCTTGAAATGTCTATTGTGGAAATGACGGTCTTGAAGACTCACGCCATTGGTTTCTTGAGTTCCTCTAAACTTGATTTTGAGTTTTCAAATTGTGAAGACAAAGGAGAATCAAACCCCTCAATTCAAAGGGAGGGGGGGATCATTTGCAAGCAGAAGAACAGTCTGAATCTTCATGGAAGTCTGAATCTTTCAAAGAATAGGAGTTGTGAGTCTGAAGGTCAGTAGTCAATCCTTTTTGTGTTTTCTTGTGGGTAATTATGATCATTATTAACAAAGTTGACTTTTTGAGGAGTGGGACAGATTGTTGCTCCAGAAAGCTTATTCTGAACAGAAGCAAATATTACAGTTGATTTTTCAGAATTTTGAAGGGCAGCTTGGATTTGGGGGATCCTCAGTTTAACTTTGATGAATAAACAAGATGAATTTTTAAATATAAAAAAATCTCGGTGAAGTAATAACAATTTTTCAGATGGATTTCACATATTGTTTTTGTGTATAAGTGAGATATACAGGAAAGAACATGAGCTTCAGCAACTATCAGCAAGTTTATTGCTAAGTTCGTGAGGGTTCATAAGGAAAATTCCACTGTTATCACAGAGAACTTAAAATCTGACAGCTGAATATGGCTCCTGTATTTTAACCTGCCCCTTTCTCTTTCAATTTGATGGTTTGACATCTGCATCAAGCTAGATCTGACTTTAGTGCTTTAAAAAATGTCGATAACTATTCATCTTTTTTCCCCACCATTATTTTGTCTTCAGTGACAGTGTTCCACTGCACGTACAACTGAGCAGAACTATATCTCTAGGATTTTCTTCTATATCCCCTGGCAGAATCATGGTGTGTACCTCTGCAGATTTCTAAATTTGCATGGAGTTTGTTGAGGTTTTGATTATATCCTCTATCCCCTACAAACAGCTCTGACTGTAGCTGGATAGAGCTTGCGAAGAGAATTAAGGAGCTTCTTTGGTGCTTCTTTGGTTCCTCGTGGGACTGAGTGAGTGAGAACATTGTAATGGCTGCATAATTGTTCTTTTTGGACAAGTTTATGGGTTGCTGGTGGATTTAAGTAAGACAGCTTCTGAGAGCTGTTGTATAGCACAATATAGAGGTTATGGGCAGGTACTGTTTTTTCAGTGATACCTGAAATTGAAGCCAGCACACTTTCATCTCTAGCTACTGTCCCTGCTACACAGGCTTCTGTCTCCTTGAGTGTCCATGCTCTCTTGCAATACCTCATTGCAGGTATAATGTCAGCTACCAGTGGCCTAGAAAAAGGTACCGAACATTGAATCGTTAGTAGCACCTATGCATGAATGGTTCTTCAATATGTGACTAGGAATAAAGTAGAAATCTTAAAATGGCCACTGTGCTTTGTAATATGTACAACACAAGTTATGAAAAATATTGCTTAGAAAAGTATGTAATGTCATGCATTTTTTTCTATGCAAAGTGGATAAAGTATAAAAAAACTATCCAGGCCAGGGTTTTTATTGTTACCGTCAATAAATGACTCAGTTAATAGTTGAAAAATGTTCTTCTAGATAACATAAATGCTTTTTATTCACACAAGATTTTTTATAATATTTTCATAGGAGGAAGTTCAATCAATGGAATATTCTTTTCCACATGAGACAATGTTAATACAAAGCAGTGCACCCCCCAGCACCCCAGAGATATCTGTGAGTATTTGACCTATTGCTAGTGCAGTTAGGTTTCCATTAGTTGTAGCTTGAAAATCTGTCATTTATTTGGAAAGCTCAAATAAAATTTGAATTAATTCTACATTTATGTTCTTGAAGACATCTATTGACCAAACTTTCAGAGTATGCGATACAGAAATTTTTGAAAACTTGTATAATAAAAGTTGTTTTCCTTCCCACATCTTTAAAAAATTAAACAGCATTTTTATCTCACCAAAATATATATCAGAATGTACTATTTTGTGGGATCTCTAGTACT
Source organism: Scolopax mira (assembly GCA_004320125.1). Taxonomy (NCBI): domain Eukaryota; kingdom Metazoa; phylum Chordata; class Aves; order Charadriiformes; family Scolopacidae; genus Scolopax; species Scolopax mira. Next base: position 139,809 of record BJBW01004244.1, read on the forward strand.
ACACATTGTAAAGATTTTTTTCCCTGAGAGCTGAAAATGATGTTTGCCAAGAAATCTGCACTGAACGAGAAAGTGCCAGTAATATTCTGTAAAGAAAAAGGATTGAAGAAGGATGAGTGGGTGTAAAAGGTGAGACATATTTGTGTACTAAACCTGCTGTAAGTAGTAGGAGTGAACACACAGCTCTGCAATTAACCACTCTGAAATCAGATTTGAGATTACTGAATAAAAAAGGTCTGGACAGCTACATATTTGAATATAGGAAATATGTAAACACGTATTTTTTTGTAAGAAATAGAATGCATCAGGACTTTGCTAAATCACCTACTTCTGCTTCTACAAATAGAGTAATATGCAGATATAAAGCTGGTGTTATACCTACTGATACACTGCTTTTGAACATGGTAAGGTTAAGATGACGGAGGTCTGATTCCTACCAGCATGAATTGTAGGAGTCTATCAGAAAAGGTGAATCTGAATTCAGATGTTTAAATGAATTAATTAATTTAGTCTCCAGTATGTGTTCCTGAATTCATGTAAAATGGAGTGATAATGTTAATGTTGGAGATAACAGAAAACATGTTCCTAGCCAATCTGTTAAATGCATGATGATTTCTGTGAAGTTGACTGACTGGATTGATGAAGCTACTTCCAGGGACTTTTTCACCTACTTCATGAGTTTCTTGTTTACTAAACTTGTTTATTAAGCAGTATTATTAAGCAGTAGATAGTAGAAAAGGGTTATTCAGAAAAATTAGCATTGTAATTTAAACTCTAGTGAGCTTGACTTGCAAATGAAGGTAACTGAGTGCATCTTATTCTCCTGCTGTTTGGGTCTAACAGACAGTTCTGTTTCTCCATTTTTTATATAAAGAAAGACAAAAGACGGTAGCTGTTCTCCCACAGATAGGTAAAGTTAGCCTTTCTCCATACACCTGTAGATTTCTATCTAAACATACAAGCTTTTAATTTGTATTTATAAAGTACTTTAATTAAAGGTCTTGCATGCATTTGCATGATTTATTACTATCTGAAATAAATATGTAACATTGGATAGCTTCATCTGTAATGATGGTAGGAAAACTCAAGGTTTAATTAATGAGCAATGTTTCTCACTGATTGTGCTGCTAGATAAACAATTATGTCTTAAAGCCATGTGTGGTTTTCCTCTCTTCTCTTTGATTTCGCTTTATTGTGATTTACTACAATTTTCAGTCAGTGTTTTCTTTTGTAAAAACTTCTCATGGTGACATATATGAATCCAGATACAGCTTTAGCCTTACAGGCATTTATTGTCCAAAAAAGAAGGCAGCAGTTTTAATCATGGGTATAAGATATCAGGATGAATAGTGCTTTTCATTCTACATTCTTGCCATACTACGCCTTCCTACAGCAGCACAGACCAAAGAAGGCTGTGTTGGAGAGACTGCAGTGTTGTGGATTCAGGCCTGCAGATGAGATCAGAGCAAGCAGTAGGTTGTCATAGTCCTGCAGTTCCTCTGCTGGATGACAATAGATACCTACAGCAACAAAATCTTTGTGGTTCCAAACCAAATAGACATCTCACCAACTATCTCCAGGCAACAGATTCCTCACTACAGTGAAGTCTCTGAGAGGTTGCTGAAAGGAATACACTTAAAATATCAAGATATATCAACGGCATTTTCTTGGTTTTTTTGTCCAACTGGTAATAACTGGTAATATCAAAGCAGCAATATTTCTACATTTATTACTTTTTTTTTCCCTGTATATGCAAATATTGATGCCGAAGAAAGTCAGTACTGCAATTTTCCATTGAAAATACAGGGGTTTTGTTGCAAAACTTCTTATGTCTTAGGGTTCTGTGTGCAGATACATACAGTGAAATCTGTTTCTCTAGTTGGACTGTGGCAGACTTTTAATGCTTTCAGTGATTTACAGAACTTAGAAGAGTCTGTTTGTTAGCGTCTCCATCTTTTTGATGGTATCTGGGAAGCTGTGAATATACCCTGTAATCCTTTTACATGATAACATAGGAGCATACTGAACATCTGCTAGGAAAACTTCTAAGGTAAGTTCTGTTAGTGTTGACATTATATTTTATCAATAAATATCGCTCAGCTGACGAGAAGTTAATGCCACAGATCAACACGCTGTAGCAGATGAGATGGAATATTGTAGATTAGACCAGCCTATGCATGTGTGTCATAAATATATGTTGAAATGACAGAAAAGCTCCAGAAGGCAAAATCTTCCCTGAAAACTCAAATAATATATTGTTTCTTATATCTTTGTGTTTCCCTCTCACTTGGTTTGAACAGTCAGTGGTATTTCCTCACTTTCCACCCACCATTGGAGGATACTAGTAAATGTGAGGGAGGCTCCTAGTCAAGAGCACTCAGGAGCACAGATGTTCTACCCTGGTGCCTGGATACAGTATCTGGCATCATTAACAGCCTAAGTTCCCTTGCAGATATAACAGAGTTATATCCAGCCCTATAACTCACAATGGGCCCAAACATGGATTTGCTACTGTATAGTCAACATAGCTATCAGCTATGACAGAGATTTTCTATCAGCTCAGACCAGAAATACTTAATGGTATTCCATCCTTTCTGCCCAGTTAATTCTTGGAGTCAGCAGTTCTATTTGGTTTTTTTAAGCTTATCCTAATCACAAATCATACTTCACAAATAATGGAAGGTAATATGGAGAAGCAAGCATCTGAGGACCCATGGTTCCAGTGTATGCTCTGGGTGGGAAAGGAAAGTAACTGTAAGGAGGAGACCTTTGTAGGGGGCTAGTCTTTCCCAATCTGAGACATGCAAAGTCCTTTAGAAGCTCTCAATATGCAGGGGTAAATGAAGGTGCTTATGCTTCTTTTGGAGCAGATAGACCCTTACACCAGCCATGAAGAGATATTGATGTTCTCATAGTAATGCAAGATATTTTTAGGCATTGTAAAACATCATTTACATACCATGTGTTTTTGAATATTTTGGGCGAGTCAGCCTGCTGGCCTGTTTATCTGTTCTTTAGGGCATTCTAAAGGGTATCCTGAAGTATTATAGTTAGTTATTTTTTAGACTGAAAAAGCCATTAAAATTGCAGAAATTCAATGGATGAGAGATGGATAAAGCACCAAGAATGGAAACTCTTCTAAACAAAAGAGGCATGGTTGTATTTATAATGCTAAGGAGTAATAAAATTGTCTGAAATGAAAGCTTATTTGGCAAGAGGAATTTATGAGGCTCATTGCCTGCAGGTCATTAAAGATCCATCATCGATGTTGTAAGCTCGGGTTCTTTAATATTTCAGAAAGACAGAACAAAAGAGGGAAACAAAGCCTAGTAATATTCATTAGATGTGTATAATTAAAAGAGTAAAGTGAATGAATCTATTACGGCTTGCATTACAGCCGAGAACAACTAATGGCCAAAATCAGAGATTAGCCCGAAGGAGTCCAAAATGTTGTAATTTACAGTTTACATAAAATCTTCCCTGCAGGATTGATCCATTGTTCATTTAGAAACGTCTTATTTTAGCTGTGCAGAGGAGATTTTAATTCTGAACATGAAGCATCTTTGTTGGCGCTGAGTTCACCATTATGAAGCTTGTGCTACAGAAGTCAGAACAGAAATTTCTGAATCATTGCTATATATCATGAATATTCTGCTTCCTGAATCCTAGCCTTGGAAGTTAAGCTTGTGTCAGAGACAATTCCAGAGGCACGTGTGCATCCTGGCTCATCCAGAGAGATAAATATTGCCATTTGTCACTCTTGGAAATAATGAAACAATGAACGCAGAATTAAAATTTAATTAGTTTTTAATAGAAAGTGAAATGATTGATATCTACCAAGAAAGCAGAATTGGAGTGAGGAAGATGGAACCTCCAGATCATGTCTTGGATTCAGGGAATTACTAGTATTGCTTAATTTCAGACTTAAATTTTTACACAATTATTATTTGTAACAATAAACAAATCAAACATCTGAAAGTTCCCAGTGGACTGAAATGAACTTTAGCGAAATATGAAGGACTCAGCAATAAATATCCTAGTTTATATAAATATCTATTCAGCATAGGAAACAATCCTGACTTAACATAGTGTAAAATCACTAGACCAATTCAGGCAAGAATAAAAGTCAACAACTATGTGAAAAGTGTAAGCAAGAACAGAAGACATAAATAATGAAAAGAATTGCAGCAAAATACTGAACACTATGAAAACAAGAATGCATTAGCAATGTCAGGAGAACTAAAATTAGACCTATAGAAAGACATATACAAGACTTTTTTTAAGTAACAAAACAGAATTCACTGAAGAAAGAAATTAAAGCACCAGATGAAGGGATAGAAAAGAAGATGGAAGGAATGATAAAGTAGACAATTTCATGGGTGTTTCTCTGGTGTATTTACTTAAGAGATCAGGAAAAATATTCCGTCTGATGCTATTTGTGTATGCAGTATTCTGAATGATTTTGATACCAGTGAGGCATAAGAATTCAGTAATTTAGCACAAATGAAAGCTATCAACTCTCCAGAACTAGATGAAATTTCTTCTAAGGTTTTATCAGGGAAGCTATGGAAGAAACATGAAGGGCAGTGAAAAGCCGCATAGAACAAATGTCAGGCTACAGTGGGTTAACAAAATTGCAGTAAAGCCAGGCTAAATATTGTGAAGTTCATTTGTTGTCCTTATGCAGGTCTTAGTAAGGTAGATCTTTAATTAAACATTGTAGTTGAGTTGTGTTTGAGTTAGGATGTCTAGTTGGATTTGATCAGGATCTGAAGTGATGATTTGCATGACCGAGGACTATTCTTATCTGGTGAAGGCTGAAGGTAGTTTCTCTGAGATTCTCCTACTGAGATTGATACAAATAAATACATTTTCAGAGGACAAGAAAGGAGGAGAAATAATACTTTGGCTTCATGCTGGCACAAATGAAAAATCCATTTTCCATATAGGTTGATAATTTTGTAACATTTATCAGAGCAAGAGTGAAGAGGACAGAAAGGCTTGTTCTTGTGGTGAAGCATGGAGAAAGTAAATAAAAGGAAACAAGCTGCAAAAATTTTCTTGAGTGAGTTGAATTGACTGGCCCAATCTCTCATGAACTGATTTCAGAAAATGTTTTCTCTTGGTCTCTATGTACAAAACACCTCATGAGGAAAGGTCTGCTTCTGCCCTAAGCTGTTCCTGTTCATTGGGCTAATGGAAACTGCAACTGCCCTTTACTACACTAGATTTTAATTCCTAAATATGCAAAGCAGTACTTCTGCCTTACATCATCTGTGCATTTGTCTGCTCGACCAATGATACAAAAGGAGAACATGATCTGATTTTTGGTTTGGTTTTTTTTTTTCCTTCAATAGCTTGCTCCTAGTAACTAATGAACAAGTACTCATGTTGCTCATGTTATTTGATGTCTCCAGATGGCCCTTTCAAAACTCCATAGTCTTCCTGCAGTTTTTGTGATTGTGACAGGTGTGTATTTCTAATTGGAGTTTCAGGACCAAAAAGTTCAGATATATCACTTTCTCTCACCTTTTTGGCCACCTACAGGTTTTTATTTTCAAGTACATATTTTCTTGCCAGTTTGAAGTTGACACATTGTGTTTCGTAGCTACACATCCTCACTGATAGAGAACACAAAGAGCTGTTTTACAGAGGAGTTTATTTATCACTGTCAAGAGTAAATGTTTCTAACTCTATTTCTGTTTGTTTTAATTTTTGCACATGAAGAGTATAATTAAGAAAATATGACACTATCCTATACAGGTAATTGAGACTAAACAGTTATAAGTCCATTTTCTTCTCTTATTTCCATATGTTTTTTTGTTAATTCTGCTGAGTAATCATGTCATTGAGACAATGTGTTGGAAACTTTCAGCTCAAGCATCACTCATCCCATTTTTATCTGAAAATATTAACCTGGGAGTGATACTGGAGCAAGAAAGAATGCAGTTTAAATATTAGATACAAGGCTGAATTTGCAGGTCAAACAGTTCCATGGAATCATATTTCTAGTTGTAAATGCAGCACATTTTTTTCAACACTTAAGAGATAATGCACAATTATGTTTTTTATGTGGGCATTTTTCACAGGAAAGGGAGACTTTACCATCTTCCTTAATAAAACTAAGAAGGAATAAATGTTAAAGGGGACCTAAGTCTCTAAATTGCTTAATTTTTTATGAGTTCCTTTTTTTTTTTATGTAATGAGGCCTGATTTCCTGTCTGTGTTTTGGTTTATATCCTGGGAGTAAAAGAAAATGGTGAGAAAGTGGGATATTGCATATATTCACACAACATTTTTCGTTTGGGGACTGTGACATTTCATTATGGGCTGGCAAAAATTGCAGTAATATATATTGCAGCTCATATGGGGTCTCCTTAAGTTCATATAGGAGTGGTAAATATTTTCCAGGCACAATGTTTGAGGTTGTCAGAATTTAACAAGTGTTTCCTTGAGCAAGAGGCCAAGTGGGATGTTGAACTGTGCCAAGAACCTAAGTTTATGTACAACTCTAAACCTCTAGACACAATGGTCATGTATTTTCTCCTGAGGCAAAGTAGCATTATTTTATAGGTGGATGTCTTTTATTATTATAAAACTTTGATTTATGAATTTTAATATTAAAACAGTGCTTTCGAGTGAATTGATCTTGAAATAAGCAAATATGTTGTCATTTAACCATATGCTTAATGGAATGCTACTTATAATTGTAATGATTGTTTGCCAAGCATCGTTTCAAATAAAGAAAGAAATGCACAGATGGTTTTCTTATTTAAGTGCATTAAAATGCATACAGAATGTTTAGGAATGCAAATCCTTTAAATCAACTACTTGACAAAATCAGGCTTTGTTCCAAGTTGTTGTAATAGAATCTCTTGCATATAAATAAAGATTGCATTACAGAAAGAGAGAGAATAAGTCATCTCTAGAATAGCAGTCAAGAACTGGAGCCTGAAAAGGGCGAGAACACAGAGCTTTTATAGTACTGAGGAGCTAGAAGGGTTGGAGAAGTAAATTGTCTGCAGTTATTTCTATGGCTGATTGTACAGTAGCAGCAAGATTATGTTGATACATTTGCCCTATTATAGTGACTTAGAGGGAATTTACTCCTTTTAATACCTCTGCGCCAGAAGCCAGTATTGCATTATTTTGATTTATAGCATTATTAGCACAGTTTATATTTCAGTGCCCCCTCTTAATCCTTCCATTTATAGAACTATACAAGTTTCTCTTGTATTTCATCAGTGTCTTTAGAAAGACAGTGGTTTTCCAAGGGAACAGATGTTAAAACAGTGCTAACTGTGATTTATGATGATCAAAACATACAAATGGGAGGGCATATGGATAGGCAGCCCTGAGATGGAAAGTTGGTGTTTATTGTGCTAGAAACACATGTATTTCTGAGAAATTCAGAAGGGCTCTGCAATTGCATCACAGTCTCAGTAAATACAAACCTTAGGTGACTGTCTCCCATGATGAAAGGGAGATTTGAGGAAGCCTGTGAGGAAAGACTGAGCAAAAATTTGAGATAATAATAATAATAATAAGTAAGTGGGCAGAGTTGTTCTTGGCAGAAAGAGCAAAAAAGAGCCAGAAGACAACGAATGTGAAATAGAGAACTTGATGAGGTTGGAGATAGGTTTGTGGTCACCAAATGGACTGTTTTTTTACTGGAGCAAAACTCCAGTTTTGTTGTATGGCATCTCTTCTTTCCTATGATTATAGAAGTCTAGGTCCATCTAGGAACACTACTGATAAGTAAGAAAGCATTTGTGGAGGTAAACTAAAAGGGAGATGGTCCAGAGAATGGTGAGAAGCTGGTGAGGGGTCTGGAGAATAAGTCTTTTGAGGA
>BJBW01004245.1:1435-102728 GCA_004320125.1 Scolopax mira
GAAGTTGTTCTACCTGAGCTGAGTCCAGGCATCATTCTTGCCTCTGACTAGTGTATCTTTCTGCTTTTGCTTCTAGCACACTTGGAAAGTGAGCAGCAGTGCACAGGACCATGCACAACCCATACCCGAGGGAGGAGGAGATAGGCTGGGTGAAGAGAATCACAGCTTCTGGGGTTCATCGGGGATAAAATCTGTTTTATCCTTCTGTCTTTTCACATAGCTAGATTCACCTGGTAAAGGAGAAGCTCAGGGCAAAGTTGTTTCCCTGGGAACTGTAGGCATTGCTGGTTTCTTCTCAGTTCTGCAGGTCTCCCTGGGTTCCTTAACCATCTGCCTGTCTCAAACATTTGGGACTTTCACTCAGTCCATCCTTGCAAAGGCTTTAGGACCCTCTGGGTAAAAGGGGGTTATTTTCACCCTCTGCCTGTTTATAGCCTTTGGTGACTGCAGACAAATCCTTAACTTCAGGCTGTGTGATGCCTCTGAATAGCAAATTCAGCATTTTTCCTTATGAGCTTTACGGAGCGTGGTAGGTCAGCAACCAAGGGAAGTCCAGTAATAGCTATGAGAGGTAACTATGAGAGTTGTTTCACTCAAGCCAGTTGTCTTGTAGAGGACCATCCCTTTGGAGCTTCCTCCAGGAAGATGTACAGCAGAACTGAACTCTGGCTAATGATGGTGCAGGTTGTCCAGTTTCTTCTTAAAGAATTTGAGTAAAAATGAAACATAGCCACTAACTTTAAAAATGGCTCACTCAACTCTGGCAGCTTCCCAGGTTAAGAGTTGACAGGGGTGAGTACAACTAACTGATTTGTGGCGTTGGAACTAGACAACCTTTAAGGTCCCTTCCAACCACATATCATTCTGTGATTCTGTGATCAGCCACATGCACAGCTCAAACCTGCTCTGGGAGCAGGAAAGGTTCACTGGGAAAGTAGTTATCACAGAATCACAGAATGGTTTGGGTTGGACCTCTGGAGATCATCTTGTCCATCCCCCTACCAGAGCAGAGCCATCCAGAGCAGGTTGCACAGGAATGTGCTGATGTGGGGGTTGAATGTCTCCAGAGACTGAGACTCCACCACTTCTCTGGGCAGCATCTTCCAGAGCTCTGCCTCCCTCACAGGAAAGAAGTTCCTTCTCATGTTTAGATGGAACTTCTTACATTCAAGTTTGTGCCCATTTCCTTTTGTCCTGTCACTGGGCATCACCGAAAAAAGACTGGCCCTGACCTTCTGACCCACCCCTTAAGTATTTATAGGTGCTGATCAGATCCCTCTCAGTCTTCTCCTCTCCAGACTGAAAAGACCCAAGTCTCTCAGCCTTTCCTCAGCAGAGAGGTGCTCCAGGCCCTTCATCATCTTTGTAGCCCTCTGCTGAACCCTCTCTAGCAGTTCTCTGTCCTTCTTGAACTGGGGACCCCAGAATTGGACATGATGTACATGATGTACATGTACAGGTATCAGAGCTTCTCAAGTATCTTCCTTTGGGTGCTAGCTCATCATTTAGTTCAAAACAAACTTTCTGTGATGCATTGTTGCATCTTCTTTTAATAGACACAGCCTTTCAGATTAAGAAGAGATGCCTGGTGCTGTCTTTTGAGCTGTGTCTGAAGGGTGTCTGTACGAGGGGGTTAAATAAAAGTGATGGCACTGCCCTTCAGCTCTGTCGTGTGAGGTTTCTGTCAGTTGTGAGTCCTCTAATTTCATTACTCAGCAAGCTGCTGAAATTGATTTTGGTTCTCCAGCTGTTAGCAAGGGTAAAACTACATTTTTACTAGATTTTTGGCTTTCAGCAAATTAACGTGCAGCCCATCAGGATTCTTCAGGGGAGAATAAGAAGCGGAACCATTAGCCATAAAAATCGGACTTAAAGGAAAAAACTGCCAAAATACAAAGCCAATTCTTTCTTTAAGAGTTTTATATCAGTGTGGTTCCATTAATGTGAATTATTCATGTAAACGAGTATAGAAAAGGTCTTTACTCCCTTTCTGCAGCATGAATGTTAATATATTTTCTTCAATTAATAGGAATATTCTGTTTAGAGTTCTTAATAGGTGCATATTGCTTTAATCACCCAGTCTTTCAGATGATGCTACTGGACTTTAATTTCTTTAGGGATGCACCCCATGCTTGAGAACAAAAACTGATTTGGGACCTTCTTGTGTAGAAAATGCTGACCCATTATCCCCAATCATACTGTGCCTGTTGTTAGACCGAGATATTCATGTTCAGTCTCAGTTTAGCTTTTGGGGTTTGGGACACTTGTAACTGAACATTTTAGTTGTGCAGGAAAGTGGCCCTTTTGTGGGCATGTTTCCACCTTATCACTCCTTGGTAGATAGTATGTGAAGGAAAGCACCTGCCTGCTTTTCTTATTGTCATATTTTGACCCTTTTTTCTCTCTTCAGGCTGTCCTGAGGTGACCTCTGCTTCCTCCAGACTCTCTCTACTTTGAGCTCACGGTCTGTGCTTTGGTCTCCATCTCCACAAGCTCTGCTGTTGCCCTTCATCACCACTGCTGCCCTTTCCTCACCCGCCTGCTTTGCTCAGCAGTATCCATTTCTCATTTTATCCCTGAAACTCTTGGTGGGTTTTGTGGTTTTCCCCCCCCCCCCCCCCCCCCCCCCCCCCCCCTTCTCTGCATCTTGGGGCACAGATGTGCCATTTAATTTTGGGCTCTCTGAAAACTTGTTTCTGCGAGTGTGTCCTTTCTCAGGTGTACTCTACAAAAGAAGAAATCACTGCTAATTTCCTCAGCATCCCTGATGTAAGATAAATCCCTGGGAGAAAATGTAATTAAACAAATGAAAAAAATGTTTTATTAGGGTAGTGGGCAACCTGCTCTTGAGCACCTGAGACTTGGGATTTCAAAGCCCAAGATGATGGGTTTCTTTTTTAACCCGACAGCCAGCTCCATCTGAGTGATAATTTCAGTCTTGTCAGAACACATACAGCTAAGCTTGTCCAGAAATTCTCAAAAGCCTTCTTTGCCTGCTCTCCCTGACCTGTGCAGGGATGCAGATGTGGCACAAGCATCGCATTTGGGTGGTTTGGGTTCCTGGATGGAGAGATGTCCCTGGATGGAGAGACATCCTTGGTGAGCCACTCGCCTCTACTAACGCTGTCGCATAGGGGCAGTGACTTGGAAATCATTGGGCGTTTTCAGCTAAAATACTGGCTATTTTTTGCTTTTTTATGCACCGACAATGACACCTAGTGGTTTCTGAGGCTCTTGCATGAGTCTAGCCCTGCTCTTTTTCTGTATTTTCTGCAAAAGTCGCTAAATCTTTCCAGGGCTTTCTGTAATCCCCTACCAGGGAAGGATGCACCTGCTGCCATTCACATGGCCATCTTTTTCAGATTTTAAGAGCAAGGAACAGACAAAATCCTATCTATCACAAGTGATTTTAAACTCTTAAAATATGTGTTTCTGTTAAGGGGGTGGGGTGGGTTTGGAGGTTTTGGTGCTTGTTTGGATTCTTTTTGTTTACTTTTTTTTTTGTTTGTCTTTTAAAAAATTGTTTTTCTTGGAGGCTTTCTAGGGTTTTTAACCCTTTTTGTGAGGAAGGTGAAGGAAAATCCACCCTCCAGACTGGGGCTGGTGCTGAGGTGCTGAGGAATGGGCACTGAGACATGGCGGGGGTTGTGCGGGGAGGGGAAAGGACGGCCTGGTGGGTCTCAGGCTGGGCCCACAGCCCCACATGGAGGAAGAGGAGGCCTGAGGAAAGGCTGAGAAAGCTCCAGCGGCTGGGATGTGCCGGCTGGGAGGGTTAACCAGCCATGTTCTTTGAATCCTGCTTGAAAGAGCTGCCGGGGGATCAATGTGTTCCCCCTCAGCATGGGGCAGCAAGGCCACCCCAGTGCAGAAGACGCCTCCTCTGGGCTGGTATCCAGAGACAGGGCCAGGGTGAGGATTTAGGAGACATGGCAGAGGCCAGCAAGGAGCTGTGGAGAGCAGCTGAGGGAAGCTGGGATGTGACAGGAGAGGCCTCGTCTGAGAGGATGTGAGATAATGACCAAAAATTGGTGACTCAAGGAGAGGAAACGGGGTGTTAGGGCTGTGTGATGGGAGGGCAAGAGAGAGAGGGCCATGGGCAGCCGAGAGCTTAGAGAAAAGTTGCTATAAATTTGTCTTCTGAATGGTTAAAAGAAGTCCTAGACTAGCAGATTTGAGGGAAGGTATGTCGGTGTGCACAATCCTGCCCTGATGGGAATAGGCAAAGCTGTGGGAGTTGTACACTGCCACACCACCAAAACCAGTGGGATCTCTTCCTTTTGGCTGGTGCAAAAGCAGCTGTGGCACACTGGCTTGGATCAAGGCCTTTGCTGTTTCTGGAGCACTTTTCAACCTTAACCATGACTACAGGTATTGTAAATTTAGCATAAATGAGCCTGGTCATAGAGATGCTTGGCTCGGAGGAATATGGCTGCACAGGTCTTGTCAGGATTGGGCTGTAATCTGGTACTTTCCGTGCTGTGAGGCAGCACGTGTAATTGCTTCATCCTTTTCCTTGGGACAGGCATGTGCCAAGTACACTGCTGACCCTAGCACATAATTGTTTTTTTCACTAACAAATGGGAATAGTGAGTGGAAAAAGGAGGTATTTCTAAAGGAAACTTTTATTATAAACTTTAAAAATGAAATCTGCTGATTAGGGGTAACTGGTGTATCCTGCTTCCTTAAAACCGTCACCTTGTGTTACGCACAAGATGTGACATGTGAGCACGCATCACCAGAACAAGCCAGATTACATCTAGTCACGTCAGAGGTTTCAGAAGTTGCTCGGAGAGAGGCAAACCCAGACACGCTGCGCAGTCTCGGTGACACCCAGCCGGTTGCGTGTACCCACTTCTTTCAGCGTTTATGCAATCTTTACTCGCTCAGATTCGTATCAGGTGAAAATCTGTCTGTTCACAATGATACAAGTTCAAAGCCATTCCAGGTTTCAAGTGCAGAGCGCCAGTTTCAGCAATAACACCACAAATAGAAACTCGTTGGTACTGCTCAGTTCCTTAATGCCCGCTGTTTTATGAGTAGGGTATTGACCTGGGAGAGGTGCTGGGCTCTGTTCCCGGCTGCCGGTGCCCTGCTGCATGAACCCACCCTGTCAGCGCCTGCCCTTCCCTCCCGGTGCTTATCTTACAAGATGGTATTGTTAAGCCTGGGTTGGAGTGGGTGAATGATGACAGCTCAAAGACTCGTCAGGCCTTTTTTTCCTCTGGGTCTTTGGGGAAAGCAGAACTGGAGCTGCTTCAAACCTTATTATTCCCAGTACGCCTAGCAGGGCAACAAATTCAGATGTGTGGGCCAAGATAAAGAACTGCTTCCAGCATCCTGGAGTCCACCCAGAGAACACCCATTCCTTGCTTTTTTATAATCAGAGGGTTCAGCAACTCTGGCAAGAAGCCATGAGGACAAAAGCAGTAACTCAGGTGGGTCAGTCCCAGGCTGTTTCAGGTTGGACTGTCCAAAAGTGGCACCTTATGATATAGGTGAAAAAACAGAGGGAAGCTCTGGCCCAACTGTTCCCAGCAGTTTTCACCTGCATTTTCTCCATTTGTCAAAATATTGTCTTGTTGCTTTTTACCAGAGTGAGAGTTGCAGGACCTATTACATAAGGGAAGTGCTTATCTTTTGGGGATAAATGTAAGTTGAATACACAAGGAACAAAACTCTAGACAAATATGGAACAAATATTTATACGATACGTAGAAACCATAGATACCATATCATATAGATACCATATCCTACGGTATATGGTGCTGTAGTTGGGTTTGTGGCTGCAGGAGAAAGGCAGATCTCAGAGACCAGAAAACAAAGTGAATGGATCTTTAGAGCTGTGTATAAAAAAAAGGAAGGTGAGGGATGTACACTGCTAATGTTAATCTGGGTTTGTCATGTTTTCCAGGATGACGCTCATTTAGAGAATTAAGGCTTCTCATTATGGGGGGAAGCAACCTCCCTGCAGTGGCTGTGCTCTCATCCAGAAAAGGGCAGTCCTCAAAAAGACTTGAACTAATTTACAAAATTCAGCATGCATTAAGAGCAGCAGAGAAAATTCTTCATTCGGGTAAAAGATTACATAGCCAAGAAGTAAGGTGAAAACAGGTTTTAAGAGCTTGGATTGTGAAGCTTCCAAGCATGAGTTTAAGAAATGACAATGGAGTAGTTAGTTAATCGCAGAGTTTGTTATAATGACTTGTATTAGTCATTATAACACCCAGAGCAGCAGTGACAGTGACGTTTGGGTGTCACTGTGGCAGCACTGAAGTGCTTTAGAGTGTTTCAGTTAAATGACAATTTAGCCTTCTACCTACCTACACTGTGTACATAGCTGTGATAATTATGTGCATGCTCCACATTTGGATCTTCTTAATGAGGAGTCAGAAGCTGTTGGAGGACACTCCTTCCTAAGCACAGTTGTGCTTAGAGCAGGTAGAGGTTCACATGCACACAGCATTCAGCCAGTTATTCTGCTGACCTCACTCAGGCCAGCACTAATTTTTTATTTATATTTGAAGATGCTGTTCATTACTTGAAGACTCTTTAATTTCATTAACATACTCAAAGCCACTATTCTGTGTGGCGATACTCTCAGGATCTCTGCTCATCAAGAAACCTAAATAACACTCTGACATTATCTTTTAAAAGCAAATTCTCAGTACCTGTGTAAAAGGGGCTCACAGGAAACTCACCACCTTAAGTCACCTTCTATTTATATGTTGTATGTGGGTTACATATAAGCGTGGCTAATTTACACATGGATAAGACGTTCAAAGAATTTCTCTCATTTTCTTCAGACCTACTGATGAATGTGACCTCTGATCATAATTCATTTTCCAGGAGGACTTGAAACTGTTATTTAACTTACCTAAGTAATTTCTCATTCTTCCTGAGGAACGTCATTGGAAGACTTCCTTCTTAATTATAAATTTAGGAAAGGGTGTGAAAAGGACTTGGACATTGATATATATATGGGATTGTATGTTCCATTCAAGATCATTGTCTTTTGTATCATTAAAAATAAATCATAACTCGTTGTAAACAATTAATTCAATTTCCTTTATTACAGTTTAATTTAATTTCTTTTTACCATGCATTTCCATAGTATTATTGTTTCAGTCTCTCTTCAGAAGACATTGGTTTACTGCCTCCTCCCAAGATCCCTTTCTGTTTTCTCTCACTGAAAATTCTACCCTGCAGACCCTCCCCTTGGAAACAGTAGGGCTGGTTTCTCTTTAGTGCCAAACCCCACTAGAGAGCTTGCCTGTTGTCGCATTGTCCCAGGCTAAAAATACCGTTTCATTCCCTCTAGTCTGTGCTGGTCTTAATTTTGACTGATCTACTCTTTCTTGAAGGTTTTCTGTGCTGCAGGTCATTCAGCATGTACGATGTGTTTAACGTCAGCAGGTAGTCAGTGTCATCAGGACAACAAGCATTTATCCCCTTGCTGAGGCAAGTAAATTTGGGAGACTGCGAGGGACACGGGTGCCAGAAGGTGGTGTGTATTTGACTTCCCTGACTACCTGTCTAGTGAAACCACACCTGCTGGGCTCATGGAGACTTGCTGTGCTGTGAGTGCTTCCTTCCTCTGCCCAGTGTGTGGCCATCGCCCTTGGAAGTACCTTCACTTGGTGGTGGAAGCTGCTGCCAAATGCTTCTGCTGTGAATTTTCTTCACCGGTTTTTCAGAAGTGGCCTGATCTTTGCTGGGGACAGCCTGCAGAAGGGCACATGGCAGTTAGAGAGCTGGGCCAAGTGGCTCCTTTTATGCTTTTTGCCATCTCTTTTAAAATTATTATGAGTAGCCTTCATCTTTCCCTTCCTTGACCACAAAATCAGACTCTCAGCAGTTGCACAAATGTTATCACTGGACAGAAGTGTGGACAGGAAGGCATATTCCACTTGGTTATGAGAGAAATGCTGTAAATTATTTGCCTATTTTAAAGCTACAGACTTTTCTGAGAAAAATTAGTGTCCTGAGAAATTCCTCAGTTGCACTGAAAAGAGGGGAAAAAAACCTAAACTACTGGGTTCATCTCCATCAAAGGATGTGAACCTCTTCCAGCAAAGAAAGGTTCTGGCTCTGGCACCACATCCCCAGAAGTTCATAGAAGCAAACTGTCCCTGCTGTTTATCAGCCTCATTAGTGACGTTTGCAGATGGGTTTGTCAGGCTGTTTTCATTTTCTCGGCCCATTTAGTTCTACCTTTGCAAACTCCAGGATAGACTGGTGTGAGACAAGAACCCAGATCGTCATCTGCATGGGTTCACTTGCACCAGTCACACCCAATATCTTCTCTAAGGTTCCCTCCAGCAGTTCTGGCTCAAGTTCTCCAGATTGGACATGCTTATCTGCTTAGGTAGTATCTGAATTGCAGGCAGGTTATGAGCTTTGGTCACTGCCTATCTTGGCCCGGGTTTGTCTCTTTCACCCTCCATGCTCCGAGACTTCCTGATGAGCGTCCTCTATTACTTGGGTATCCTGAAGAACCCTCTGCGTCCAAGAGATATAAACACTTAGGAGGCAAATGGAAAATACCACAAGGAAACAATGGAGAGCAAACGCTCCCGGGGAAGCTGGGTATATTGTTACTGGGATGCTGCCCAATCATTTTACTTAACCCTGGGCCGTTCTCAGGGCTCCAGAGACCTGCCTGGGGGCATGAATAACTGGTTCCCTAAGAGTGCTCTGCACTAAAGCATTAAGCCTGAGAGCAAAGAAAACAACCCCATGTGTCACAAGATCCAGATCTCAGGTTAGAGCACTTTTTCTCCTTTTTCCAAAAGACTAAGGTGCACACTTATTTTAAAGAAAGAACATTAAGAGAACGTTCCTTTTGAGCAGGACCAGGCTGCTGTGTCCTCCTGTGAATGGCGCTCTCCGGCTGAAATAGCAGCAAACCAACTCTGTCAGCTGTTTGCAAAAGGGCAGGAAGGGAGTTTTCTTGCAGATGTGGGACTTTAATGCAGCTTTGCATAAGCGTGGCTAATTTTCTTTATTTTAGCAACAGTGATGTTTCTCTCTTTGTGTGTGTCTATATAAATTACTCCAGTCACGCACTGGAGTACTTGAGTGAAATGCCATTCGAAGGAGTGATTACTTTTCATTTAAATGATTTCTGTTGCCTGGCTGTGCTGCTCTGGCAGGTATTATGTCAGCCTGGACCATAGGGGCTCGAGCACTCATTTTTTTTTTTTATCATCAGTCTGTGCACATACGCTGTGCACCAGCAGCTCGTCAATCCAGCCTGGCGTGTGCGTCATTTTGTCATCTCCTGCATACAGAAACTGGAGATGAAACACGTCACCTGTTATTCGAGTAACTCTGGGGCTGTGATGTGTCTTTGTGATCTATCCATTAAGACAAAGGGCTGCATTAGAGTGCTCCGAGAAAAGAAAGGTTGACTAGAGATGCGTATACATTATTTCACTTCAGCAGATAGAAATGCAGTTGGATGTGATTATGCTCAGCCAGAAAGAATCTAATATCTGAAAGCATGAGAGACACATTTAAATTACCTATTTAAAAAGGTAGGGAAAAAAAAAAAAAAGAGGGAAGCCCAGAACTAGTTTTCCTCCTCAAAAATACTTTCTGATTGATTGTAACCGAGTAGGAAAATATTGTACCTTTCAGTTAGGAAATTAGGAGTACTCCATCTGTTGACATTTGTTTACATCTCACATATCATCTCTCCTCCGCTCCCTTCCTCTGCTCAATATATCCCACCCCATTTGGATGTGTGTAGTGCAGATAACGTTAACAATCACACCGAGGACTGTGTCTCAACCTCCAGTGCCAGAGCAGAGTTGTTGCAGGAGCCATTTTCTGCGTACCCTTCACACAATGGGCGTGGGGGCACGAGGTGTGTGAGTATTTCCTGAATGCAAAGTAGGACAGAAGAGGTTGGACAGACAGGAAAGAGGTGATTTATAGTTTTGAAGAGATATGGCGAGCCATCCATGACTCTTACCCAATCCTCAGCTGGCGTATGCGAATATGATACCTCCTGGCATACATTAATGCCCCCCCGCAACCTCTTTTGACGTCATTTATTCTGCCTCTGTTGCAATCAGGCAGGCGATGGGCCTCCCTCCCACCAGAAGGAAAAAGCTAATCTCACAGCCTTCTCCTCCCAAGGCCACAGTCAATGTCTCTCAGTGAATGAGCTGCCAAAGGATGTTCCTGCAAAAGTCTGCTCACGCCTTGTAACTGGTTTTTTTTGTCTGTTAGCTAAATATAACATGGATAATAATTTTACTGACATGCGGTAAATGGACATAATTTTTCTTTACAGAGTCTCTGCTTGGGATGCTGTATCATATACAGCTTCAGAAAGGAGACTTTTCTGTAAGCTACAGAAGGGTCTTGATGCCATATTGCACCGCGTTGTTATACATTGGTTAAATCAATACAGTAATGCAATAAATACTTTCATATCAATTGATCTGTTTTGTTTAAAAAATGTATTTCTTGGTGCCTATATCTCGTGCTCTCCAGATCCATATCACTCATTCCTACTTCAGTGTAAACCTTACCATTCATGTCTCTTGGGAGGATTTGAACTCGGGGGAAAAGAATTACCTATCTGAAATACAAAATGTTTGTATACAATTAACCTAGACCAGATGATGCAGAAAAAACATTGAATGACCTGCTTCTTAAATATGGCTCTTTGGCAGTTTTGTTGGCCCTGTGCCCACTAAACCACTTCTCTTTCTCTTACCTTGTAATGTAAGTTTCAATATTCAGTGTCTTTGTGCAGCTCCAAACAGCCATTAGATGTCTCAGTTCCACCTCCCAGACATTCCCATCGATGTGTAATGCTGCCACAGAAGGTTCCTTTGGCTCCAGAGTGAGGACAAGCAACTTCCAGTCTTAGTGGAGAGGCTCGCGCAGCTGAAACTCAGTGATTTGGTGTTCAAACAAAATAATTTTCAGGTGCTATTTAAAGGATTTTGCAATCCATTTCTGTCCTAGCAAACAGGATTTTCACTTGGTGTTACTACCAGTGTGGTTGCCGTGTTCAAGAAAATATCATCTTAAAGAGGAAACATGACCTGGACAATTTATGTGTTCTGTGGCACAGACAGGATCAGGCTTCCTACAGAAATACAAGAGCTACAGGGTTGGGTTTTGTATGTTTTTTGGTTTTTTGTTTTTGTTTTAGTTTAATTTGAAGTTTGTTGGTCTTCAACCTGCTATTTAATGTCCTAAGGGATTTGTCAGGAAGTGAGAGAGAGAGAATTCCCTCCTCTGTCTAGTTGCATTAGTACCTTCAACTCCCACCTGGAAGGAGAATGCTTAAATTGTTAAACTTCCAAACTGGAAACAGTTTTCCTTGGGCGAGACAGAGGGAAGGAGCAAGTGTGGCAGAGCCATTGCTGTGCTGAATGGTACAACCACTTGCAATTCCGCCTCCACTTTCAACAAAGTGCCATATTTGGGTTTTTGAGACTAAAGGGGTAGGCTTATTTTACTCATAGAAAGTTCTGGACTGTGTTTCTAGGTGGATACCCTCACTTCAGTGCGAATCTTTCCAATGTATCGTGGGAGAGCTGGGATTTAACACATGCTGAGATGAGATTTTATTGCAGTGCTACCAGTAACTGTAAACCAAGCGTGACTTCGGCTCAATTGCTTGGCTGAGTGTCGACAGCAAATTGTTAAGCTCCTCTACCACCTATAGAGAACCTGTGAACCCAGCCTGAGGGTTTTCATTTTCACTCTGGGTATGTATAACTGCCTGTACTGCTGTATCCTTTCTGGATCTAGTTGAGTCTGGTGCCGCTGTGGGGCTGAGTGTCTACTCTGGAACTGTTCTGCACCCAGTCAAGCTACTCCTAGATTCTGAGAGACTCATCTGCAGACTTTTTTTCTTGTGTTGGCTAGTGAAAAACAACACCTGAACAGGCTTTTAATTTTCGCGGTGTGTCTAGGAACCTGCAGACAGTTGATTTTCTGCTCTTCAAACACACCAGACATCAGCCATCATGGGTGCAGAGCTGTGTAGATATGGGACTTGGTAGCACCTTTGTCACACTGTACCAGTACACCTAGACACCTTCTAGATGGAAGCTCCAGCTCTAGATAGCCAGCTCCAGCATATCGATAAAGAATTGCTGTCTTTCACAGTCCTAAGGTTCACTTTAAAAAGAACAAAACTGCATGTCTCTGATTCTTCTCGTTATTTCCTGTGCTTCCTTTTAGAGAAAAAGGTGTCTAGGTGTTTTCTGCCTCCCAGCATACAAGTGTAAACTTCTGTATCCCAGAAAGGGAGAATTTCCTTAAGAAGGTGTTCCTTAGTGTGTTATTAACTCCGGAGTACTTGCCCTGATGGATGAATGAGAATTAATTGGCTGGTTGTGAGTTGGGAATGCTGGCAGTAGGAGATTCTTTGTCATGTCAAAGGCGATAAGCTCTGATATATTGCACAGTGCTACAACAAAAGATTTGGGCAAAAAAATGGTGGTTTGTACAGCAGTTCTAATGTTTGAAGCAGTGCAATGGTTTTTATAGATGCATGCTGCTTTTCCGGCTTGTGTAGATGTTTTCAACATGTACTAAAAAATACAAAAGTAATACTGTTGTTGCTGAAGCTTTAGGGTAACAGAAAAGTCCACAAACATGAAACTTAAAGGGCTTATGTTAATTTGGCTGCTTCTCAATGTTGAAAGATTGTGTAGATCCTGCCCCTTTCTGGTAAGCAGTGTCTTGTCGAGGCAGGCTGCCTACTCCCGCGTCTACAACGGCGGCTGCGGAGCCTCAACTCATGCGAAAGGCATACGAGCCCACCTAATCCTGCTTCTATCTTTCAAAAACTTATCTGGTGATATAAGAACTCAGTGCTGTGCTGGGAATGCAGCCTGCTGCCCCCAGCCTGGCCGGGGCTGGCAGCAGAGTTTGGTCGCCGCTTTCCTACCACTTTGGAGCCAGCCCAAGGAGAAAAGTAGCTTAAGGGGAGGGAGGTGAACTATCTAGAGCAGTTAAGAAATGATCCTTTGGTATAAAAGTGGTGAACCAGTCACAAAGAGGAGACATTAGCATCTCCGATATTCAGCTAGGCAGAGGCTCTGTATGCAGGATTTATATATGCCTGGAAAACATGAAACTAATGTCAGATATACAAAGAGGTTGAGAAAAATAGACGTTGTTTTTCTCTGTAGGCCATCATGACAGGGAAAAATGTACTTGCGTTCCTTTTTGATACTAAAGTACCAGCCCCAAGACATCGAGGGGGGAAGCAAAAGTGAGTGAAAGTCATATTTCTTCAGTGCATAGTTTTAGATAAAAAAAAAAAAAACTAGATACAACTGTCACAACATTGCAATAGTGTTCTCAGCATTACTATTCCTGGGTAACATAAATTCCTGGGTAACATAAAATTGAACTCTTTGGGATAATGACTGTCTTGCCAACAAATCTAAACAGGTTTTGACAATCTGGTAGTGGCTGAGTTGCAAAGAGCCCATCTCCTCCACTGTCCTTTCAGAAACACAAGGACTCTCAGCGTAGTCCTTGGGCATGTTTTAATAGAGCTCTTCAGCTTGGGGATGTGGGTAAATATTCCAGGTTATAGGGGTAGCACATTGGTTTGTTAAAGTTCAGATACAGTAGATGTTAATCGTAACAGATACAAATATTTTTTCCCCAAAAAAACCCTACAACGCTTTGATGAATGATAGTAGCAAAAATTTGTAGTCCTAAACACTAATTTGGCAAATGGATTGCACGCATGGCTTGAGGTTTTTTTTCCAAAAATACAGATGTCACACAGTAATAACCATGTTGAACGATAACCTGGAAAACAAATAAATGTAGCTAAAGGTATCACCATGGATTTGTATTTTCCTAGCCTATTTACAGATACTTTGGTATGAAATTAAAGTTCACCGAGATTTGTTGATGAGAAACTGTGGAATTCTACTTCATCCATCAGATGACATGCAGTCAGCTGCTGGGGCATGAAGAAGGCATGGGGGTGTTTATCTAAAAAAGGTGCAATTCTAGAAATCTTTTCTTAATTCTCTCTTTTTTTTTTCTTTTTTTTTTTTTTTTTTCCTGCTCCTTGAGTATCTTGCACGCTTCCTTTCTGGTAAGAAGCAGATATGATAGAGAATGCACTCTCACTCAATTAGCGCGGAGACAGTGAACATGGTGCTGCCCTTTCCTCTCCGCAGTTGGAATCCAACTGAGAACACTTCCGTGTATTGATTTGCAGGGCTCTTTATGTTTAGGAGTAGCGAGATTTGACAAATTATTTGCTTCCTCCACTGGCTTTATCAGTAAAGCTGTCCTAGTTTGACTAAACGCCAGGCTGTTTTTTGTAATACCAAGTGATGGGAAAAGAACCAGAGACATTCTGATTGAATGGGGGAGAAGATTCACTAACGAAGCAGAAAAGAATTATCAGAACAGGAGATGGTGCTTGCCGAATAGTTGCTATTTGAGAAAGCTGCATAGATTATAGGTTTTACCATGATATTAAAAAAAATGAACATTCTGATCACCTGGAGGAACTAATGTTAAAGATCAGCACTGCCTTTTTGGGAACTTGTCATAGTAATAATAGAGATTATTATTAACAATGATTAGCAAATATTAAAGATGGTTCTCATTTCCTTCTCCATGCTCACTTATTATGAAGGGCATAATTGTGCAGGTTGTTGTAACTAATTTTAGTAATATAATCATTATTTCCCTTTTTCCTTCCCCTTTTCTGCACATCTGTGATTAAGCATTAAATAGAGAATGTTTAAACATTCCCTTTGGAAAAAAGCCTGTCATGTGGTGGGACAGGAATGGGAAGCTGGTGCCCTGTTCTCGTTCCTTATTGTACATTGTATAATCTTGGCTCTGGGCACAACAGACGTTTACCCAAAACAACAATTGTGTTGGTACACAGGTACTGATGGCATTTCCTAATGGCTCACAAGGATCAATCAAAGTGTTTTATTGTTCTCAGCAGGAGCCAAATGCTACCCTCCCTTTACAGTTAGTTGTGTGAGATCAGAGAAACTCCCTCTACTATTGCAGTCATTGGGGTGACACTGAGAGGAAATCTTAGCTCATGGATTCCTAATCTTTGTGAAGTGGACCTAACCAGGACTTTGCTGGACCCGTTCAGTGTGCTGTCATGGAGGAAATCTTGGATAATATAATTGAATTGATTGAAAGCGAAGTATTGAGAAATAGGAGGTGAAACAACAGCTTTTGACCTCTTTTCAGATATTACTTTTTTTTAGTACTATCCATCCCCATGGTGTTGGAGTGCCCTCCATGAAGCAGCAGTTATGCTCCAGACTGTAAAGATATATAGCAGACTGACTCCTTTTCAGGTATCTGTTTCCATGCCTCTTTCATGTGTGCTTTGTGCTTCCTTCTTTATATTAGATTAATTAGAAGTGTGAAATTGGTCTCATTCCAGTGTCTGTTGTCTGGGCAAAAATCCTGCCTTCACAGGGAACATTTTTCATAAAAATGGGCAGGTGGAGGTGCTGGGCCTCAGTCATTCTCTTTTGAATGGAAAAACTGGGTTATGAAGCAGAAATACTGTTTGGGGATTACGTAGACTGTCCATTCAAAACATTAATTAGGTGCACATATGTTTTCTGTACAGTGAGAAGGAATGACAGCCAGAACAATCTCTGCGCACAAGAATTTTGGTATCTGTTTGCTTCTCAAAGTCATGCTCATAACTTCATCGTGCCTCCTCTTGCTGCATTTGAGCTGCAAGTCTCTGTGGCGGCCCTTTGCTGTAGTCACTTCAGTTTTTAGCAACTAACTTAGAATCATAAAATCATAGAATGGTTAGAGTTGAAAGGGACCTTAAAGATTATCTAGTTCCACCCCCCTGCCCTGGTCCTGGCAACTTCTCTGGGCAACCTGGGCCAGACTCTCACCACCCTCACAGCAAAGAATTTCTCCCTAACTTCTGAGATCCAAGATGTGGAAGCTGGGACCAGGACTTAATCAATGGACCTAACATCTCCAAAGTGAGGATGCTAAAAAGACCTTGTCCACCTCTGAATCTTCAATTATGTACTGCTCACTGAGTGGTATCTTCCACAGACTGGACAGTGGCAGTTGGGAAGGTGAGGGATATGGCCTTCAGCCCCTCTTGGGGACACAACTGAGCTTATATATCCCACTTCTCAAAGTCAGGCTACTGTAAAAACGATATCCACCACTGCTTCTCAGAACTTTACAAAAATTGGTACATATTTTTGAAGGAAAGCAGTCTTGTCTTCGTGCGCTGTGCGTTCTTCAGTAATGTGTACTGTCACAAGTCTCTTGCAGGACACAGAAATAGCTGGCATTTAAGGTCTTGACTGGGTCTCAATGCAGGGCTGATTCTGCGTGTGTGCAGAGGTGTCAACCTTTAAGGAGCCATGGAATTCAGGCAGCTGGTAAGTAGTGGAAAGGAGTGGTTCATAATTTTAAACTTAGTTACTAAAACTCCACGAAGATACTTGCTTAGGCTTTGGTGGGGACAAAAGTCCCCTATTAGTGGTGTAGAAATAATTACCATTCATTGCCTTGCTGTGATAAAGGGACTGATGTGGGGTTTTTTTCTTTCTTAAGCCTCTTTTCAGTAGGTAAAATATCCCTAATGGCAATGAACAGAGCCACGTGGACTGCTCTCTTACATGTGTGTGCTTTTTTTTAACCATAAGAAATCAGGTATTTTGAGAATTATAGACTTCTTGATGTCATAAAGACTTGAAGACATGATATAGAGATTCAAAAAAAAAATGACAGAGTAGTTCAATTCACCTCTCTTTTTATTATTTAGAAACCAGCGCATGGATTTATGATGCCGGGGACAGGGGAAGAAGGTTTGATGTGTTAATTTTTAAGCTGGTGCTCTGGCCAGGAGCATTGTCTCTGAATCCTGGGAGGTTTTGGGGGCCTTTGAACCCACTTTTTTGGTTTTTGGGACCACTCTGACCGATGAAAGCCCATAATAAGCTCTTGGAGCAGAGCTGAGTGGCAAAGCAGTGTGGTTGCTGTTTAAATGCATGGATTTAGTAAGAAAAATCACAGGTCTGGATGAAACTCTCCGGATACTTTGTTTTCTGAGGATCACAGCAAATGGATTCCCGCTACTGAGCGGATCTCAGTTTGCACTTACAACGCAGTGCCTTTCCTGGGTTTCAGGAAACGTTTCAAAGCTCAAAACTCAGAGTGATGTAAAAAGGGGTGCAAGAGGTATTATTTTAAGATCTCATTGGTTGTAACCTGTTGCCTGAATTGGGGAAGGAGGAGACCGCAGGGCTGTGCTCCCCCCCACCCCTGGGTTTGTGAAAACGGCCGCCTGCCACTGAGCTTGGCTGCTGAACTGTGGTGCCTCAAAATAGATAGATAAAAATATAAAGACTCAAAAGCTGCTGCGGTTGTGCAGTTTCCTGGCATTTCGGTCGTGACTGCAAATACAGTTCAGTGCCGTGTTCCCAGCTCTTTTACATAGTGCTATTTCTTCAGCCAGTAACCAACAGTAGGAGAAGATGTGTACTATGGGATGGATCTTTCCACACAGTGAGGATAGAGAGGCGGGGAGAGGTGTGTGTGACAGAGAGACAGAAAACAGGGAAGGTTGTAACAAGGTGGAATTAGAAAGAACATTGCCGCAGGGGGAAAAATACAGCAGAAGGTCAAACCACAGGTTGAAAAACATCATCTGGGAGTGACAGAAGAAATCCTGAACAAACCTCACCTACATCAGGGAGAGTAGCCTCAGAGGGAAGAAAACAAGCGAGTCTGGGCTCTGTAGGGTCTCACATGGGCAATAGCAGATTGAGGGTGAATGGGGGAAACCAGTGCCCAGGCAGAGTGGAGGGGTGAGAGGCACTTGTCTCTGAGGACACCTCTGCAGATGGAGCTCCAGTGGTTACAGCAGGGAGCAGAGGGTTTCCTTCTCTCCTCCTACCAATCTCTTATGCTAATGATAGCATTTGCCAGCCATGTGCAGCATAAAACCCACCAGGTAGACACCACACCACGCAGTGCAGAGGTCTTCACGCTGGCCACAGAAAGTCTGCACCTGGTTAAAATTAAGCTCTTTCTTTTCCCCGAGCCATACTTCTTGCAGGGGAGAAATAAAATTTCAGTAGAGGACAGAAGCTGAATTTTTATTCTAAGTAAAAATGAGCCTGTAGTGCTTTTGAAGTCTATTTCCAGGGTATAGATCGTGGAGACGGAGAACCCCCTGCCACCCTCTCAGCTGTGCTGTGTGGATTGTGATGCCGTGGCAAATAACACCAAGCACATTCCCTAACACGGAATACAAGACAGAACTGCTTTGGAAAAATGCTCTTTTACAGTCAGGGATTAGATGAGAACAGCAGTTTCTTCTGAAAAGAAGAGGTAGGTTCTGTTATGTAAGAATAAACCATGACCGAAGGCTGTGGTTCCTTTAACATCAATAGATATTTTACTGTATTTCTAGGTATGTACATCTCCGATGTAATTAAGAAACTAAATTAAAATCTGTCTTCTATATGAGGCGTTGAAAATTATACTTGCAAAGTGATCTTACTTCTTAATTAGCTTAATCAGGGTTGAGAAGCACTTATTTCAGGAACTCTTATTTATTAACACTTTACTATTTTATCAGACAAAACATGATCTTAATTTCTTCTGTTTAAAAAAAAAATAAATATGATTTTAACATTTGACCACTGCTGTTTCTAACACCGCTCAGTACTTTAAATTAGGAACAGGCTACTACGTTTTCCTTGGTGGTGATTGTTGGTTTGATGTGTTGTGACTTCTCCCGTTGTTAAACCACTGGAGGGCAGAATAGAGACAAAGGAAACCTGTTTTCAAACTGGGACTTTCTGAGCGTTGCAGAGATTTATGCATCCAGGACCAGGGGCACTTTCAATATTCCGCAGCTCCACTTCTGGAGCCAAATTCTAATGCAAAATATTAGAGGAAACCTCCAGTTTTTTCGAATAAGAGTCAAAACTTTTTGCCAGTATTTGGCAAATTGTTTTTTGGGTAAGTCAGATAGAATAAGCCTCCCTGAGCACTCATGTTATCTTGCAAAACATGCTGCAGGAGAAACAAATCCAGTGTATGCATAGGCTTCAGCTGAATGGTGTCATTGCAGACTAATCTGGTAGTCAAAAATAGGTGTCTGATTTGGAAATCCACTTTATTTTGGACAAGCATATAAGCTGGACAAATTAATTCATTTTTCTATTTGCGTTGTAAAAATGTTGCACATCTTGCTGTAAATATCAACCTTTTCATATCTTTGATGCAATTTTTCCAATACAGCTGCATTTCTCATGTATTTGGTATGTTTTTCTGTCTTTTTAAAAGTAAAAAGATTTAGGTGCTCTGTGGAAGTGACTTTTCTGGGTTGTTGAGGAATGTGTGGGTTTTTTTTCCTTGGGTTTTTTTAAGGAAATATATTCTGCTCAGTAGCAGTGGAATAATTAACAGCATTCAGGAAAGCCTTGCAAGCACTCTCAAACAGTCTGGCAACAGAAAATGTCACAAATTAGTGAATATCACTGAAGGGAGTTGGTTGCTAATATAAATGAATATCCCTAACATACGTTATTGATCCCTGCCCTGAAATGACTCATGGAAGGAACAGCTTTGAAGTGTATGTACTAAACATGAAAGTCCTCGTGGTGGAACAGGCAGGGGAGTGGAGGTGAAGTGGCTTGGTGTTTGGAGAGCATGTTTTAGACTAGTGAAGTGCCACTAATTCAGCGTTGTGCTTGTCACTCCTCGGGGAGGCAAAGCCAGTCCCCTGGGTGTTGCTTTGCACCAGTCGCAGGCATTTCCACGCTTCTTCTGGTGCGTTATAACTTCTACTTTTTGTTTTGTTTTAATGCCACAAATGCAGTACCTTCCACTGTGACATAGAAACCAGTAGATGCCGATGGGCCTGCATTGTACAACAGGGAGTAGAAAAGCTGTTGATGTTATTGTGCAGCCCCTCACCATCTTCTCAGCAAGCAATAAACCAGCGCGTGCTAGCAAGCACAGCTCTGCTGAAAATCCTGCTTCTGTACTTGCTCCCATGTTATTTGATTGAAGTAGAAACAAGCTTAGGCTCAGCTAAGCAGTAAAGCCTTTGAGAAAGCATTAGTTCACCATTTACCTATATTTAAAAAAAAAGGGAAGGGAAAAGGAATGGAAAGGGAAATGGAAAGAAAGGAAAGGGAAAGGGGAAAAGGGAAGGGAAGGGAAGGGAAGGGAAGGGGAAGGGAAAGGGGAAAAGGGAAGGGGAAGGGAAAGGGGAAAAGGGAAGTGGAAGGAAGGGAAAAGGGAAAGGGAAGGGAAGGGAAGGGGAAGGGAAAGGGGAAAAGGGAAGGGGAAGGGAAAGGGGAAAAGGGAAGTGGAAGGAAGGGAAAAGGGAAAGGGAAAAAGAAAGAAAAGGGAAAAGGAAAGGAGGAAAGAGAACGAAAAGGAAAGGGAAGGAGAGGAGTTAAATAATATGTATTTAAACAGCACACACTGAAAAAGATGGTCCTACTGGTGAGTACTTCCCTTGGTCCCAGTAAGGAGTAAGGCTGGCTATGACTTCTGGTAGCTTTTTAAGACCTTACCTAATTTATATTCTCAGCAGTATTTAAGATATGTGAGTTAAGTTTTGTGAACTGACCTAAATTAATGTCCCACCTTCTTTCCTGCCAGCTCTCCATCAACTGCCAGGAGATTGTTCCGCTATTTTGTCCCACTTTGATCTCGGGCTTAATGCAGGTGAGGTGTCAAGTGGCTGGAAGACAAGTCATTCCTAGTGAAAATCCTAGTAAATTTCTGGGTTTATCTTACCTCTTACTTGCCTGGTTTTGTTTATCTACACTCCTTTGTGGATCCAAAAAGGGTCCTATGAAATCTGGCTCCATTTTTTAAAGGGACTCTGGAGCACAGATGCCAGCCAAAAGATAACTTGATGATGAGTTTGGTTGATAGGTCCCAGCAGCAGCAGAAACACCTCGGGCACTTGCACCTGGCTCCACCTCCAGGGATCTCCAGGTGAAGGCCTGGTCCCTGGTCCCTCTGGGTGCCCTCCCCAGGCACAAAGCAGCAGCAGAGACAGACAGTCAGCACAAGGAACCTCACATATTTTTGACCGTGAGTCCTTGTTTTACTGTTGGCTAGTCTTAAATTTTCATGACTAACCTTATGTTAGCAGTTTATGGTTGTGTTTTTTATTTCACATAAGGTGAAAGCATAGTTTTGTTAAGCAGCTAATTCTGTCCTTTTGGAAATCCTGCTTCCATTATTCGCTACCTGACTGCTTTTTACAAACCATTAATACCAAGTGAGTGTAACAATGTATTTTCCTTGTGGTGAAGACAGCATTTGAAGAACAGAACAGCTATTAAAGGCAGTAAAAAATGCAATTTTGAT
The DNA here is from genome assembly GCA_004320125.1 of Scolopax mira. Lineage (NCBI taxonomy): Eukaryota > Metazoa > Chordata > Aves > Charadriiformes > Scolopacidae > Scolopax > Scolopax mira. The sequence goes on from BJBW01004245.1 coordinate 22,817, forward strand.
GTTTTAAAAATTTTTTTATGGTAGACAGGTAGTTTCATGTCAGAGATAAGCCTATCTGTAAGTGGAATAATTACTCTTTAATTAAGATAATTATAAAAACAGGAATGTAAATAGTCAAGGTATAGTATACCTCAACATTTTTTCTTTCACATTATCCACAAACTTATCTTGCATACCTAAACCCTGTTTTTACTTGATGATTACAACAGTATTTGCTCAAAATTGAAGACAGAGTAAGCAATTAACTTGTATGTAGACTGTTAGGTTTAATAGCTGAAAAGGCAGTTTTGTTGTCATTAGTGGGGTTGTCCCACAAGTCTCTGATACTGAATTTATTTCCAGTTAGATTTGGTCAAGGAGCAATACTTTCAAAGTTACTTCAGGTTTCACAGAAATACCTGGTCGAGTGTAAGAGACTTTATTAGTATTGGAAAAGGCAGTAGTAGAGGGTGAACTCTTATTAGACAGACATGTGAAGAACGTTCTGAACACCCCAGCTGCAGGAGAGCAATTTTGTGTTTTGAGACCTTATAGAGTCCAGCCAGAAACGAGGGGTCAATCACACTATATCAGGTCTGCTGCTGCCGGGGATGGGTATTTCTTTCATCTGTTCTCGTAAGTCATATCAAAATAGGAATCTCTTAGGTGTCTCCTTAATGTATAAATCTAGTGTTTTCTCTAGCAAACTCAAAAATGCAACAGTAAATTCATCACTCTATTCTGATCAAGGAAAAATTAAGAGAATAACCAACATTTTACAGTCACAGAGTTATGTCTAGACCTGTTTCTGTATCTAGTCCTATACAGATAGGGACAAAAGTTATTCTAGACGGTGATGGTGGTTTTGTGGTTATTTATTTGTTTTTTAAATAAAAAGGGAAGCATATGTAAGGAAATTATATTCTGGGGAATACTTCTTATGCCCAGCTACTATCTAGGAAATCTGTGTGCATTTGTTTCCCCTACTTCTTGTCTCTTTATGGACAGCTTGTTCTCTGATCCGTCTGTGCTGCAAAGGGACCTGTGATGTTCCTCTTTGAGACTCACAGTGCGTTCCCTGTTAATAATAGGGATTTTTTTCTAACTAACTGGTTCAATGTCTTTGCTCCTCTTTATTCAGATGGATATGACACTGCAAAATTTACATGGAGGATCAAGCCCAAAAAGTCCAAACAGCAATTTTTCTGGCACAGCTGCTGAGATGCTGTAGGAGATCATTTCCAAATACTTGGAAGCTGTATTGCTTTATTCATAATCTTCTATTATCACAGTTTTTTGTCTCTATGATGTGTCTATGCTTGTTTTAGACAAATATAGTAGTAGTGTGGGAGTTGGGTGCTCTAGTGCCAGAATCTCTCTTATGCACAATGGGTGTAGGAAATCCCTCTACCTCCTGTCTAGTGTGGCACTGTAAATGAAAGCTCTCTGGCCTTGAGAAAAATGAAACACAATAAAGACACACGTGGAAGCAAAAAAGAAGCAAAAGCAGCACCTGAATTACTTTTCGGAATGTCAGTATCTATACATATGGCTGCACATTACCTGCTATGGAACAGCAGTAGCTGCTGCTACACTGAACTATATGAATCTGAAAGGTACATTCCTGGTTTCGTAAGACACCAAATGAATCTGGAAAGGATACGAAGTATCCTCAGTGCTCCTTGAAAAGAGAAATTATACCAAATTAGGGGGGGATAAGAGAACTAAATACCTTCACAATCCAAAGCTACCTGATGACCTCTTCAAACTGTGAAACTCAAAGTTACTCTTGTTCAAAATGTAAATTCCATGAGCAGAATTAGCACGTGTACAGAATTAACACATTTTTACTACTGAAAGAGAGAATTGATGGGGCATTTCTTGCACTTTAGCAAGTGTAACCAATATATGCAAAACCACTAATTCAATTTAATGCAATTTATTTCCATGTGTGTTCACTAGGAGCTTAGTTCTGCTGGGAAGAGCACTAGTCTTATGGAATGCAGGTGACACCTTATAGTTCATAGAGTCATAGAATGATTGGGGTAGGAAGGGACCTTAAAGATCATCTAGTTCCAACCCCCCTGCCCTGGGCAGGGACACCTCCCACCACAGCAGGTTGCTCCAAGCCCCATCCGGCCTCCTCTTGAACCCCTCCAGGGATGGGGCAGCCACAGCTTCTCTGGGCAACCTGGTCCAGGCTCTCACCACCCCCACAGGAAAGAATTTCTTCCTGGTATCTCATCTAAATCTCCTAAATCTTTTTTGTTTACAACAGTTCCCCCTTGTCCTATGGCTCCCCTCCCTGATCAAGAGTCCCTCCCCAGCTTTCCTGGAGCCCTTTTAGGTACTGAAAGGGGCTCTAAGTTCTCCCCTGAGCCTTCTCTTCTCCAGGCTGAACTCTCTCAGCTGGCCTTCATAGGAAAAGTGCTCCATCATCTCTGTGGCCTCCTCTGGACTCACTCTAATAGGTCCATGACCTTCTTATTTTGGGGGCCCAGAGCTGGACACAGTACTCCAAGTGAGGTCTCACAAGAGCAGAGCAGAGGGGCAGAATCCCTCTCCTCACCCTGTTGGCCATGCTGCTGGGGATGCAGACCAGGATGCAGGTGGTTTCTGGGCTGCTAGCACACATTGCTAGCTCATGTTGAGCTTATCATCAACAAACACCCTCAAGTCCTTCTCCTCAGGACTGCTCCCCACCCATTCTCCAGCAATTCTCTGGATGGCATCCCTTCCCTTCAGTGTGTCAACCACCCTAGTCAGCTTGGTGTCATCAGCAAACTTACTGAGGGTGCACTCAATCCCACTGTCCATGTCACCAACTACGATATTAAACAGCACTGGTTCCAGTACTGAACCACACTCATTGCTGGTCTCTGCTTGGACATTGAGCTATTGACCACAACTCTTTGCATGTGACCATCCAGCCAATTCCTTGTCCACTGAGTGGTCCATCGGTTAAATCTGTGTCTCTCCAATTTAAGCAGCAGGATATTGCTCAAGAGTGACAAATACTTTGCACAAGTCCAGGTAGATGATGTCAGTTGCTCTTCCTTTATCCACCAATGCTGTAACCCTGGTATAGAAGGTCACCAAATTTATCAGACATGGTTATCCCTTAGTGTAGCCATGCTGGCTGTCACCAGTCACCTCCTTATTTTCCATGTGTCTTAGCATGGTTTCCAGAAGGATCTGCTCCATGATCTTACCAGGCATAAACATGAGACTGACCGGCCTGTAGTTCCTCTGGTCTTCCTTTTTTACCTTTTTGAAAATCGTGGTAATGTTTCCTCTTTTCCAGTCGGTGAGAACTTCACTGGACTGCCACGATTTCTCAAATAGGATGGTTTAGAAACTTCATCAGCCAGTTCCCTTAGGACTCGCGGATGTATCTCATCAGGTACCATGGACTTGTCCACCTTCAAGTTCCTTAGATGGTCTGGAACTTGATCATCTCCTATAGTGGGCGGTTCTTCATTCTCCCTGTCCTGGCTTTGCCTTCTGTCACTTGGGCAGTGTGGCCAGAGCACTTGCTGGTGAAGACTGAGGCAAAAACATCATTGAGGCCCTCAGCCTTCTCCATAGCCTGGGTGACCAGGCCTCCTGTTTCTTTCGGAGAATGCCCACATTTTCCTTAATCCTCCTTTTATCACTGATGTACCTGTAGAAGCTTTTCTTGTTGCCCTTGAGATCCCTGGCCAGATTTAATTCTACCAGGGATTACTGGTACACCTTACTTACTGGAGGGGCTGGCATGCCTTGATGGTGCTCTCCTGTGCCCTGTGACCCTTTGCTTTGGGCAGGGCTCAGAGGATCACTCAAGTCTCCTGGACAATCACTTGACCTCTCTGTCTTACTCTTAGCACAGTAATTTTGTCCACTTCACATGGGTTAGAGATTGTAGCCATTGATACCTGCAAATATTTTAAAGTATCTCTGACTGCTGGGTGCAATAACCCAGTGAAAAATTGTGATGGCCTTTCTAGGAAAAAATACCAATTCAAATCAAGCACACGGTGCTGACTGGTCCATGTACAAACACTGCAGAAACCAGGGCATGGCCACCCTGGGTGCTGTCTGTCCAGCTTGTCACCCTGGGTGATCAAAATCAGCAAAGGCTGTTGACTTACTGGAAAAAATTAAAAAGTTTCTTTATAAAACCATGCCAGTAGTGTATTTTATCCCAACTAAAGAAATATTCCATATCTCCAGAAGGTCTGATATTAGGAAGTTTCCGGTCTGATTACTGCTTTGTTGAAGGTAGGATATTCTTGAACAAGTTATGACCATGAATCCAAACTCATTCTCTGAGGCTTCTGGAGTGTTTTAACTTATTTAATAATAAAGATGATCAGATGCACTTTCATTAGAACAGGTTTTGTTTAGACTCCACACTAAGCAAGCTGTTCATCAGAGCATCCTAAACTCGTAGCAAATGCAAGAAACATGCCTCTTTCACTTAATTCACAATGATCCCCACTGGTCTGATATTTGAGTTTGTCAGTTATTTATACTTAACTCTTATTGTCTAAGAATTGTTAGCTTTTAAATGGAAATATATATACTGTAACTATAATTGAGTAGATTTTTGAAATCTTTGAAATCTAACCCAGTAGATTTTTGAAAATGTAATTTCTGAATGACCAGGCGGTTTCATATCCTGATCTCAGATGGAGTCTTTTCCCTAAATGCTAGAACTTCTGAAGCTGCCCCCTAAAAACTACAGGCCATAAATGTTTTCTCAGAGTTCAATAATTTGAATTGTATGGCGTCTTCAAGGATTTTCCAAAATCATATTTTACAACAGACCATACTGGTTTCTATTTTGAAGATGAGTTAGAGCCTGAATGTAATCTTTTCTGTTATGATTTCACCTGCTTATTAAAAATAGCTACTTAAGTTCCCTTAGTTGCAGCAAAAAGTTTGAAAATTTGAAATGAATCCTCAATGCTCAAGATTCGATATCCCAAAGGCAAGCGGTAATCCACATGTGTGTTTATATATATACATATATTTATATATGAAGAGAGAGAGATCCCTTTTAAGACTATCTGATGAGCTTTTGGAGATTGACTCATGATTTTTAAAGTGTGAGGGTTTGGCAACACCGAGAAAGCAGCAAATTAATCATATCTGTTGAAAAGAATTTCTTGGTCTACAGTTAGGATGGTGCGAATGCTTGTTGGAGCTTTGCTCGGTTGTGAAATGGCAGGTTCATTTTCTCATGAGATCATGAGCATTAACACTTTCCGTTGCCGTTGTCTTCGGCTGAAGGTGAGTTGGTGTGTGGTCATACAGCAGAGGGGTCTGGTCCAGGAGGTAACATGTGTCACCGCTGTATGTCACTGCTCTGCCAACAGCCTGCTGAGATTTGTTCTCTGACATTCATTAAATACCACGACTTGCTAGTACTTGCCCACAGTATGAATGAAGGAAGGGGGAATCTTTTTCCAGATTGAGATTCCAGTGACCCAATTCTTGAAAACTAAGTGCTGTGGCAAAAACATAACCACATCTTTTTCTGGAAAAGCCTTTTTTTTTTTTTTTAAGGAAAAAAAGGAGGGGGGGAGTTGGGCAAGAGAGAACAGACCATAAAATTTAAATCAGAGGAGAAAATCTGAGAGTAGAGTACAACATGCAAAATTTTGAACAATATCCATTCAGTGGTGTCCAACCTGTATATTTCACACTTCCACAGAAAAATGGGTCTGATATAAAAGCAGACACCAGTTAAAACAGGTTGCTTGTGACAGAAATTTTGTACTTTTAAAACGAAGTTCAGTGAGCTTTGTAAGGCAAGTCATTCTGGATGTTGTTTGCAGAGCATGGATGGCCTAATATAGCTATTATTAAATGGCCCTTTTGCTGACACTCTTAACAAAGCAGCCAGGCAGAGAATGACCACTGAGCAGTGACTGGTGGCCAGTCCAGCCTGGCACTTGCAGTTCAGTGTCAGGACAGGTGAAACTCAGCTTGGTAAAGGTGGCTTCTCCTGGTATCCTTCGTGTCCCCTCTGAAGGTGTAAACCAAAAGAGCTTCACACTTCAAAGCTCTTATTACACCTTCCAAAGCATGGGCATATTTTTTGTGAGATGGCCATTATTTTCCCCTAAATGCTATATACATCAGGAAGGTATTGTGCCCATGGCATCCTTCTTGATGTTTTTAGGGCTTGTTAAAGACATATAGTAGTCTCTCAAAAGTAGCACTTCAATCCTTTTAAAAACTACGGTAACTTTTACACCTTATTCTATTATGATCCTTTTGTTTAATGAACAAAACAAATAGTCTATGTTCAGCTGGACTGCTAAGCTGGACATCAGTATTATTACCACTGCTCTTCTCGAGAGTTTTATCCATCTTGTTTTCCATGCAGTTGGCTCTGTGATACTGCAGCCACCGTAACCCTTTGCAGCAGGTTCACTTTCAGTTCAGCAGGATAATTGATCAGCAAGGGCACAGCAGGCTGGCGGGAATAGTCTGGAATTTGCCTGAAAGGAAAAAGGGATTAGAGAAACCTGGGTGCATATGTTGGACTGGAGCTCCTTTCCTGCTTGTGACTTTGTGGTGGTGATGTGATTGGTATCTAGTTGCTGCGGGGCTACCTTCAACCAAAACAACCCAGTAACTCACTTTCTAACAATCCAGTTGGGATAATGTATTTTACTTCAGTTGAACATCTGTCCAGGTATGGGTGGCAACAGTACAGAACCTCATGTTTCTTGGTCACTTTGTGCTGATGGTTCTATTTCTTCCAGCTTTCATGTGGAACTGATCCTGCAATATGTGGCACAGTTTTACCATCCTTCAGTGCATCTTCCTCACAATAAATAACAAGGATGCTAATCAGGATGTTTCCCAATGCATCACTGAAACAGATTACATTTACTATTTCTTTATTGCCCATGATGTTTACCAAATGCATGACACCGAACACTGAGTTTGTAACATTGACTCTCGGCTTCTATTTCCCAAGGAGTCCTGGTTCCCTTTGGGAAGGTCTGAAAGTTTTTTTCCATCATATGCCTCAATTTTCTTCTTTGTAAATTGGAATTCCATAGGATCTTCTCTTACAAAGTTGTTGTTCCACTGTTGTCAGCAATAGTGATATATGGCAGAATAAAATATGGGTTGCTAATTTCTATCAAATCTCTTCATATTGTGATTGTGGGTTAATGTATTTGCATTTGTATCTTATGCAATAGCAGAGGGGATGAGAGCCAGCTCATACCCTACATGGGCAAAATCTCTGTGGGCCAGGAAACTTTGGGTATTGATAAATCCAAGGAAACGCTTTGAATTTCCTTATCGGAGGAGTGGTGTTGCCTTTGTCTCTGAACAGGGAGCAGCCCTGCTGACCCCCGAGTGTCTCAGATCCTGGAGGGAGAACACACGAATTGCAGGTATTGCCAGAGGGATGTGAGATTTTGGCAGAATTTGGGTCCTCATTCCACACTGTGTTAGTCCCCTTTCATTGACTCCAGTAACGGTGTGTCAGCACGGTGATGGTGGTGTAAGCGTTTCCTCTCCAGCTCTGAGGAGGCAGTTCAGCTGACAGCCAGTTCCACGAGCTGCCACACACTGGGGGGAACTGAGGAATTAATGCCAAGAGATAAAGCATTGATTAACGTACTTGGGAATTAATTCCTTTTTTACGCCTGTTTGGAAAACGATTCAAATTATATCCTTTTACATGCGGTATTTACTAATATATAGGAAATACATATAACATAAAACAAAGTTTAGGAATATGAGTAATAAGTAAATTGACATGTTCTGCACCCTTTATATAATCCCCTAAGTACCATAGGGGATTTCAAAATTTATGCCCAAATGTTATAGAAGTGTGGATGTACTAGTGTGCAGCTTAACGAGCAGTGATACAGTGTTTGTGCGTTAAACTGGAATGCAAAATACACCCTGCCTGAGATAAGCTGTCCATGTTTTATTTACGTCAGGCAGAGGTGGCCAAATTACAGACAGCAAGTTGCAGCTTAGCACGCCCCAGCCCCCTCTTGTTTGATCTTATCTGCTGTGTCAGGAGGTGATGGGCTACTTCAGGCCGTAGGGAGGTCAGGGGGTGGTCAAAAGAAGTCTCCTGAGGTGGAGAGAGGGATGGAGACCCGGAGGTAGTTTATCAGGGGAAGCCAGCTGCCGCTGGGGTATCCGCCTTTTGAAGTAGGGGAGGTCATATGGATCACAGGTAAAGGCCACAAATTTCATGACCTTCGGGCCATTGATTCCATGGAGAATGAGACCTTGGGTGTATGAATGACTTGCACAATGTGGACAAGCGTGACTGAAAAAGCAAGAGAAATGGAAACCTGGGCCGAGATCTTGGCTTGGAGAGAGATCACCATTTTGGATAGGAGAGCAGGAGGTAGATAGCATAGGACTCGGCCACAGAAGGGTGGCGTCAAACCACATTGAAGTTCTGGAAAAGGAGAGGAAAAACCTTTTCCTCCATCCTTTTTCCCCTACGTGGACAGGGGAAAATAATGAGAAGAATCTTACTTTTGCTACAAGGCAGGAACTGATTCTAAATGTAGTTTCACACTCTGGTTGTGTTGGGATCCATACTTTTGTGTGCTTGGTGATGGAAGGCTGTGACTTGTTAAAGGAGTAGAACTGGAGAACAACTGATCTCCCTATGCCTCTCTAAACTCTAGAGACTGCATTAGTGTGTGGCCACAAAGGAAAGAAGAAGTAAGACCATCCTAGTAGAATGATCCTCACAAAAAGTTTTATCTACCCTGGGATCCTGGGAAAGACTTCGGTGACTTGAGTCAACTTCAATATCAGTCTTATATAAGCAGTGACCACTCAAGTCACTGCCTGAACCTGTGGCTGGAATTAATGCAAAAGTAATTAAAAGTCTCTATTGTTCATCTTTCTGTCTTTCCCACCATGCTGCTGAGTACATATACATCTCTAGGGTAACTAGTCTTGAATTCTGTTGTTTTTAAATACCCTTTTGTTGATTTTTTTTTCAAAAAAAAAAATTATTGAGAATTCTTTTACTGTTTCACTGTCTGTCATGTGTTACTCCAGTAAATAACTTTAAAAAATCAAATATTGATTTATATGTTTGGCTCCCCTTTGTTCTATACAAGAGCAATGATTTCACTTAGCTATTATGATGGATAAAACTTCAGAGATAATTAAATATATTAAATCCCTAAGGGAAGACTTACTTCAGGTCTGAAGTATTCAGACTTAAAAGCATTTGGAAAGTGTTAAACCCACTATCATTTCAATATTGTGACTTCTAAAAAAAACAACAAACCCTCACTGAGCAGATGCAGTGCAAGGAATTGTTATTTGTTAAAGGCATTTTCCTGTATTCTAACAAAAATATCACTAGACTGAGGCTGTTTCTTTGACTAATTGGATATTTATGTAACCCTTTAGTAGGAACACACCGGTGGAGTGAGAATTCTGACTTAAGACACATAATAAAAATTATGTACAAGTGTGTCCAGATGCTCAGAGTCTTCATTCATACCATTGGTGTTGCCGGATCAATGCCACTGTGCTAAGACCAGTAAAACCGAAACCAGCCTTTCCCTTTTCAAATTCATACTTAGTTAATATAGGTGAGAACAGAAAAAATTCTTTGTAATTGCCATCTTATTGGAACTTAACGCATTATACTTCCTTCAAGGCTTGTTAGATATTCAGGATTATTCCTGTGGCAGCTGGATATTTATTATACAAATGCAGAGAGCAGCGGGTATCTCCTGCATCTTCCACATCTTCTGGATGGATTTGGGACTTGCTGATCGTATTAATGCAGTTGTCACCTGGCTGTCACCTGAGCTAGTTAGGTGTTAGGAACCCAGCAGTCCTAACCCTCAGAAATCATTAACTAATTATTTGTGCTGTGAACTACGTTTAAGTTAAAATATGATTTTTTCCCTACATTTCTTCTTATGTAAAAATGTGTTTTTTCAACTTTTGCTGAAAAGCTGAAGTTGGAATTAGAGACAAAGCATAAAATTGCCCGAAAAGGGCAAATATTCCAACATACGGATAAGCTATTAACAACCCATATGAATATCGAGGTAATCTAAAAAACTGTTACGTGTCAAAACTGAAATAAAGCAGATGAGAGTGTCTTCCCTGAGTCAGGCTCCACTGCTGTGCACTAATGACACCTGAGGCTCCCCGGAGGATTGGTGTCCATGGCCACAGGGCCATATCGAGCAATAACTGACTTTTTGCTTGGTTTGTCCTGCCTGTGTTAATTCAAGCAGCCACAGCAGACCAAAGGGTATATCTCGAAAGCCCAATTCTGCCTTCAGGCTGGAGTAGCAGCTGGTGCAGGCTGTAGGTGGTTGTGGGGACAGAGTCTGGCCATGAGTTTTTCAAGTCAGATGAGACAAACCCAAGCTTTTCAAAGTTATTATTTGTGGGTTTGCATCTGACAAAATACAGGGATTAGTAGAGGTGGGGAGTGTTATACTGGTGCTTTAATTTTATTTTTTGGCTAAGACATCATTGTGAACAGAAAGACTAGACCACAATAAGGTTGTTAAAACCTTTATTTTTTTTTCTTTTTTTTCTTTTCTTTTTTTTTTTTTTTTACAAGACTCATAGAATCATAGAATTATCTCAGTTGGAAGGGACCTTTAAGATCATCTAATCCAACCATCAACCTCACTCTGATAAAAACCCATCACTAAACCATGTCTCTAAGTGCAGTGTCAACCTGTCATTTAAATCCCTCCAGGGATGGTGCCTCAACCCCTTCCCTGGGCAGCCCATTCCAAGGCTTCATAACCTTTTCAGTGTAAAAAATTTTCTTAATATCCAATCTGAACCTCCCCTGGCGCAACTTGAGGCAGTTTCCTCTTGTCCCATCGCCTGTTCCTCGGGAGAAGAGACCGACCCCCCCTGGCTACAACATCCTTTCAAGGAGTTGGAGAGAGCGAGAAGGTCTTCCCTCAGCCTCCTTTTTACCAGGCTGAAAAGCAAGTATTCCTGCTGATTGGATTGATCCAGGAGGACTCACCCTGTTTTATCTTATTTTTGTCAGCACATCATGGCAACCACTGCTCTAAGAGAACCATTAACCATTTTAAAGCAACCCTCCAAATCCTGTTTGCTTAGTTGTAGCTATGGTACAGTGCCCACAGCCACGGCAATCTTTACAGAGAGGGTGTCAGCCACCCTCACTAGCAGGGTAAGACACTATGATTCTGTAAAAAGAATATGTGAATAGAAGATTTATTAATGAGAGAATGAATCCGGTAGATGATAATGTGGGAGACTTGGCATCTCCGTTTTGCCTGCTTCATGAATAAAATTCAGTATTTGTAAGTTTAATGAAAAAAAGAAACCTTTTTAATATTAAAAGGGTTAATTCTTAACTCATTTCTCTTCCACAGACAAGAAATATTTTCTGTAAGTCATAAATAACACATTTTAATAAACTGAGACTTTGATTACTTCATGTGGTCCGACTTGCATTGTAATTTTGCAGAGACTGTTTGACACTGTTCCAACATTCAGTTTCTGTTGTGCATATTAAAAGATCTACATATTTCAGAGGCATACAGGTCTTCATGGTCTACTAGTGAACAGTGTTATTACTGAAAATATATTTGACCTTCTAGCAAAATAATTGACTTTTAACGGAAAGTGATTTTATTTTTTTAAAAAAACGTCATTGTTTTCATGATTTGCCTTTAATTTATGTTCCCGTACTAGGCAGTCATTTTTCTCAAACTGCACTAATTTTGTAGTTCAAACAAGGCTTCCATTTCACCCTTGAGCCAGGATCCCTGGGTTTTCTTTCAACTGGGAGTGCACAAGCCAAATTTTTGGAATCGGTTCAAGGTCAAATTCAGTTCCTTGGAGTTTTGTCTTGAATGTGAACTTCAACAAGGAGTGAGAACATGTAACTTTTTCTTGGTGACAAATGCCAGCCAATAGGTTGATGGTGGCATTAAAAGAGGAAAAGGACTAATGCTGGTATTTGCTCTGTTGGTGGAAGGGGGAAGGTAGCAGCAGTTACTCTGACTGTTCCTAGGGACAGCATCTCGTTTGTCCTTCTTTAATTTACTTTTGTTGATTACATCACTAAAAGAAACATTGGGTAGAGAATATTTTGAATGTTGTCACATGTGGTTCCCTCTCTGATCCCCAGAAAAAGGAGTAAGGAATTAATAAAGTTACAGTGAGTGCACCAGGTGCACTCTGAATTACTTGAAATTTCAAGGTTTTTTTGTAGTTTGGAAAAAAATTCTCTACTGTACTTGGAAACTAGTTATCTCTATCTGATTAGGAGTACAAGAAATTTAGGCTATAAGCTATTATATGTAATAAAGTCAGCTGTTCTACAGGGTTAAAACTGCCCAGTACTGCATATGAGTCAAAGGGACTGTAAGGTTTGGCAGGGGGATGCAATTTCTTTACTTTCAGTCCAAAGGGTGGGGGTCAAAAATCACTGCCCTCTGACAGGTGCTCACTGGGATGAATTAGTGCTTCCAGTCTCCTTCCTTGGAAAGGTGTCTGCGTAGGATGAAGCAGTGCCACCAATTGTCCTCAGTGGATCTTTTGCCAGCAGCTCTGGAGAACAGATGGGGTTATTGTGACAGGTTTTTCACAAATGTAGGAGATTTCATAGGAGAAATATTAATGTTTTTACTCACTTTAGGGGAGCCTTTCATCAGCTAGCTGCAAATGCACAAAAACTACAGAAGGCAACAGTTTGCTAAACTTTATTCTCTACAGTAAACTGTTTGGGCAGCCCTGAGCAGCAGAGGAGACCTTGCCTTGTGTTTCAGCAAGATAAGCAGAAAATAACTTCTTCCAGAAAGCCTGAATTGATTTCTCTGGTCACAACAAAATATGATGAACTTTCCCTGGTATCTCAAACATTTCACTATCTTCTCATTAAACTAGATGGCATCAAGAAACTTTGCATTTCTGTCGTTGTAGGTTTCTTGTGGCACTGGACAGCTTTCACCCAGGTGACCTGCTCTCCCTCCCTTGAAAATTATTTTGCTGTATGAAGAAGGAGCACCATTTCCTACAGCACATCTACTGGTGGCTGCACCCAAGAGGTTCGGAGCGCATATCATCCAATTATTTCTATAGTGAAGTTCTCAAGTCCTGCAAGGGTCCTCATTAAAAACTGAGGCTGTAGCTAAGCTTTCCTGTCTGTGGAATTCCTTTGTTCAGATCTGACAGTTCATCTTTAACCCTGATTATTTATGGTTTACCTTATTTTGGCTGAGCTGAGTTCAGGTCTGAGCAATTTTCCAGATACTTTGTACATGATGAACACTTCACTAAACTCGCTACCAATGCCTTTGATCAATGTTCTCTTATGAAGCTAATTATTCAAAACAAAATAGCCTACTGATGTAGTTCTTAGCTTGCTTTTGAACTGCCAGACTGGTGGATACTGTGCATATTTTAATTGTAAATGATAATGATATTTGTTGCTCCTGATTATTGCCTTTACTGAATGGTCTGCTGTAATTTGGGGCTTTTCTATTAACTTACCCAGATGCATTACTCACTAGTGCAGTGTCAGTGAAATAGCTTCTGCTATTTCTTCTGCTATGGCAGCATAAAGAGATATAGAGACTCCTGCAGAATTTCTTATGAAAAAAGAACAGGCCATTTATACAAGCAGCACACAAACGGCTGACCATGGGTGAGAATCATTTCAGTGGGGCTGCAGGAGTTGCAGCAAAGCTTTCTCAGGGAACAAAGTGTTTGAAGGAAGGATTTAAATGAAAAAAAAAATCAGAAATCATCCGAGCCCTCAAGACTGGGGGGGTTGTCTCTTGGATGAGTAGTAGGATAGAAGAAGATGAGAATAGGAGGAGAGTGTGAGGACAGTTATGGAGAGAAGATGAGTGTCAAGCCTTAAGCCACAAATCACCCGAGGCTGGGAGAGTAACCGGGGACTTTATTTCTCTCCCAACTGTTGAATAGAAGCTGGGTTTGTATCAAGGTTTGTGTTCTTATAAAAAGGTCAGTTACCTCTTGTTTCAATTCCATCTGAAGTTTATTGTCACACCTCAGTCTTTGCAAATCATGGCACTGAAGCAGAGCAGGAAGTATCATGTAAAGCACCTTAAAGCTTCTTTTTGAGCCTGCATGCGCCCAGGAACTTCCCACAGTGATAGCTGAAACTTGGTGATATACTTCAATTAAATTTTCGTTTTTCTTGTGAACAGCTGTCTCTGTTTATCAGGGGAGAAAAAAAAAAAAAAAAGAAATCCCAGAAAAGACAGTTTCCAGGAAAAAAATTCCTTGTTATGTCTTTCATATGCTGCATAACATCCTATTTTTTTATTCTTTACTGGTCATGTGTATTCTTCCTCCAGCTTCCTTATTTTGTTGTGTTAACACAGAATTATAGGAATTCTTATAGGATTTTTCTACTTGGAGTTTATTTTGGCCATTGTATTATCATCTGCTGTAATCGGTGCTCTTATTGATTTCTCTGGAGTCAGAAATCCAAATGCTGAAGATGGACTCCAAAGTTTGAGCAGAAAATGTTGTCATTTGACATTTCTAATGATTTTGTCCATGTTTTGACTTAGTTGGAAAAAAACCTAAAGGGCAATGATTGTGATTACTTTGCATTTGAGTTGTGTTAAAACCCTGTAATGTCTGTCTTTATGTAATGTTTGTAAGCCTATTTCCAAGAGCCTTCCAGTTTTACAAATAATTAATTAAGTTACTTTGGTCTATCATGCCCCAGTATGATTTCTTCTGTTGTCCAAAAGGATGATGCTGACCTTTGTGTGTCCTTCCTTTAGTAGTGCAGCTTCTCAGTGTAAAATGTGCACAAATCCTGGCTGGAATGATGAAATTATTTCAATAATATGGCTATGTCCATACAAACATGAGAAGTCACATCTTAATCCCTCCTTAAAAAAACTAAACCAAAACAAAAACATAGCAAAAAATAGGTTTAGGTTTGTATGAAATGAGTAACCAGACTTCTGATATGAGAAGATCCAGCCTTCCGTACATATCAAGATATCTTGCAAGGCAGGGTTTTCATCTGGTGGTTCTTCAGGTCCTGCTGGCTCTTTTGTCCCTTCTTCATTAACCTCATGAGACAAATGTGACTGGGAAAGCATGGAAAAGGCATCAACTGGAAACTTTTCCATGGGCCTGAAGCCAAGTGTAGCAGGAGAACACAGTGGTTCATGGGTTTGGCAGCAAAGACTGACGCGCACCCGAGCATGGAGTTTGTGTACACTCTTTGGACAGTGCCAAATGGCGACACTTGGTGTACAGTCAAACAACTGGTTTTTTGAGACTGTAACTGGGCCTTTAATACCTACTTCTTCATGGATTTGTTTGTTTCTTGTTTGTTTTTTTTTTTTTTCTTGGAGTACCTACAGGCCTATTACAAAATATTACCATCTTGTTCCCCCTTACTATTGAAAAATATTCATCCAAAAGAATAGTGTTCTCATTTGTACTTCATCCAAATGCAGACTCTTCATTGCTGCTCAGGTCTTTACTGGGTCTGCAGTGAATATCATCAAATGTTTTGGTGGCATTCTCGAGCTGGGACTTTAGCTGCTTTAAGATTCTGTGTAGTTTGCAGTCCTTTTCCCTCTCAAAGTGCCTCTCTCTTCTTGGACTGTAAAAGAGCTTTAAACCTTAGGTATTTCATTTTACCTGGGTGGACGGAACCTGGGCCTGACACCAGCTTTGAAGGTGGTAAAACGACGGGTGCAGTCTGTTTCTCTCATTCTGATATCATTCACATTGGAATAAAATTTTCTTTTGGTTTCAATGGAATCACTTCTTATTAATCCCTGTACAAACAGGAGTAGGAGCTCGTCTGCAAATGTTGAATTATTCATTGTATCTCTCCAGCAAGGGCTTTCTAAGATAGCCAGTATCTTTGATCTATGACATCATTAGTTGTGAAAGCCAAGTGGAGACATTCTACAACTGAAATGTAAATTCCCAGATATGACCTGAAACATAAATTCCAGCGATATTCCTCCTCCAGGTGATCTCTTCTTTCATATAAAACCTAGTTTAACAAATGTTCACCACCCCCACTGCAGTCAGCTTTGTGCAATTTGAAAGCAACGATGCACAACTAATTGCTGGTGCATTGTGCTCAGTTATAGCAGCTGTGAATGATTTCCAGAAGTTGATTATTCTTGGATGAATGATTTTTCTTACCTCTAGTACATCCAGAATTGCTGAAGTATAATTTACTTTTGCTGCTATGATAGACAACTACCCAAATATTATGCCTCAGTGATACATCAGTGTGTGGTGGTGAAATTAATTTCACACATTGCAACAGATATATTCTCTGATGTTTTTTGACATTGATGTTTTATGCTTGTGTTGTACATATTCATCAGGCTGCATGAGGTTGAAGAGCAAAGGCTAAAATAGAATTTAGTAACTTTAAATTTGATCCAAAGTCTTCAAGGGGTTTCCAAAAAAGGAATTATGCATACTGGCAATAAATGGTGTTTGCAGATGGAATACCCCTATTCTTTTCAGTTGTAGAACATGCAAAAAATTAACACCACCAAATTCATTCTCCATGGGAGTCAGGTAACTTCAGTGCACGTCTTAGAAGACTGAAATTAGCCCTAACTGTTCAAACCAACATAACTTTCAACAGGTTGATAGTAGTTGGTCAATGGGACCACCTACTGAGATGTTCAGAAAGTACTAGTTCATCCGTTAACTTCAAGCAGTCTCTTAGTTTTGACAAATTAGCTGAATCTTTTCCATCCAAAGCCACTCACAGATATGAGGACCAATTCTCAACATCCATCCCTTCATGCTGAAATAAACAGGAAGGAAATTATGAGTAGAATTAAATGAGTACAAGCTTAAATCACCACTTCCAAAAGAACTGAGGAATGGATTTTCAAAGGGATTTGGGTAACTAGAGACACAACAAATGGCACATGTGGCCTGTTTCTCCCCAGGAATGCTCCCCAGGAGGCATTCTTCAGTGCATTCTGAAGTTCCCATAGTAATGGGAGCACTTGGAGGCCATTGCTGCAGCAGGACAGAGCCCTTGGCCTAAAGACCACGATCAGTGGTCTTCATGTCTTCGTTAAGTGGTCTCAAAAGGTGATGCAGACAGAGTGGGACTGCCACAGAGGCTGGATGAGGCAGATGCCCAGGGCCTATGCCTATGGCTTGAGTCATGCATTTGACATCCCAGGAAATACTTCGTGCAGACTCTCAGGCGTCTATAAGTTGTCATGAAACAACAGATAAAGTTTTACTTTTGGTGGAAGTAAGTAGGATTTACCTCCTACAGGCGCAGTTTATTTTTTTAAAGCAAGTTACCAAATTTTTGAGAACTTAATCCAGGGTGTATTGTTATCCATTAGGGCTGGAACCTGCCAAGACCAGATCCTAATGTAATTACTTAGACAAAAGTATCATTGAAGTTCTGGAGTTTTGCCCAAATTAGGACCTCAGTGTTCAACTCTTGGTCTTTGATGTCATCAGCAGTCATAATGAGGTTATTTGGTAGTGTTCTCAGCTAAATAGTATCTAACAACAAATCATCACACTCATTTGACAGAACAAAATATGTTTTCATGTTAAATCTGTTCTTCAAAATTACAAGCGCTGTTTACACCCAGGAAATTGCTTCATTTGTAGCAATTTCCTTTTCTTTAATTCCATTTCCAATTCCCATTATGAAACTCCCAGGCATGTAGTATGGTCCAATAAATAGGTGGAGTAGGACCAGAAAGAAGGAAATACCTGCCCTTTTGTACATTTTTCTCCTATTTAGAGAAGGAAAGTAAAAGAAACATATACAAAAATTCCAAATAGAAGCAGTTAAAATAATTACTAGCAAGATTAGCACTCGATTAATACTTTTTGGGATGTTTTCTGTATCCTTCACAACCAGACGTAAACGGAATATAGTAGCTGATGTACTAGTAGCCCTTTAGTGAAAATTCCAGTGCAGATTATGAAACTACACCCCTCAACTCCTCTCCAGAGATGAGTATCGCCATATGCGGCTCACAGATGCAGAAGCTGAACGGCAGCAAACTTTTCCCTAAGCCATATGCAAAATCGGTTGGTCACCACGCTGCATGTGAGCACAAGCCAGCTGGAGCCCACCCCGTGTTTTGTTCTATTTACCCATTTCCTGCAGAAAACACCCTCGACTGGTCTGCGGGAGGCAGTTTTGTGTGCAAGCCCGACCAGGCCCTGTGGGCATCCAGACCTTTCTCTGGTGGGACACTGGTATTGGCTTCCCCCCTACTTCCCTGGGCCACCAGGGCAAACCCAGGGTGTTTCCATTGGCACCGCGCTGCTGGTAATCTGCCTGTTCCCAGACTTGGGGAGAGTTCATCTGTTTAAAAACTAGGTAGGGGTGTCAGAGCCTTGCCCTTGCTTTGTTTGGAGTGTGATTACATTAGCGTAAGTGTAATTAGCACGAGCGCCAGCAGCAGCTGAAAAGGTGGCAAGAAAGAGCATTGCTGGGCAGGGAGGAGCAGCCCGTTTAAGGCAGGAGACAGGCACTGGCATGGAAGCGCGAGAGCCAGAACAAACAAAAGAAAAAAAAGAAGTTGATATATGTTTTTATTCCTTGATAACAGAAGTGGTTTAACAGAGAGGGGGAACCAGAATGCTAGGAATTGCATTCCTAGAGACAGCAGTTTAACGTAGCAGCACGACAGCCCACCTCTCCCCTGCTCCAGCACTCTCTTTCCAGTCTGCAGGCATTCCTTTGTACTATATTCCAGCTCCCCTTGTCCTAAGGAAATGCTCCTCTTTCTGTTGACTAATGTCTTCTGATGTGATGTCACTGGGAGTTTCATATCCATATTTATAACAGGGTGTGTAGCTCTTTAGCTTCCTACAAATAAAGTGAGATATGATTGAAAATCCAAATGTGCTAAAGGAATGGGAACCACTTTTTCATAGCCATCTCGTCTTCATTGTGTTTCCTTCTCAGCCTTCTTCACCTGCCCATCAGCTTCTCCACAGCCCCCGCTGCAATCAGAAGGGTGTTTTCCCTTTGAGATCCCTTAGCAACTGTTCAGTATTACGTGAGGTCTGAGGTGGATGCTGCTCTGGAGCACTGATGTGAACAACACAGCTCTGTTCAGCCTCAGAAATTTGGCTCACTATTTGCAATTAAGAGATAGCTAATGAAATTGGTGAAAAAAAAAAAAAAGAAGAAAATTAAAGCACAGTTACCCTGAATGAGTCTCAGAAGAGAGCAGTTACTTCAGAAATGACATTTCAACTCACAGCATTTCCCATCAATTTTTCACTAAATAGACGAGACTAAATCCAGCTCCTGCAAACAGAAAATGCGGGTGTTCTTTCCCGCTTCTTGAAATTCACACAGACACTGTCAAATCCTCAGATAGATGGAGGAGCTCTGGTGATTTCAGACACCCATTTCCGTAGCTGATTCGCATGCACAGGTCGTGCACCAGACTGTAGTGACGTTCTGCCTTCAGCTGCTCTCCCTGGAGCACCAGGAGCTGCTTTTCCTGGTGATGGTGCTCGAGTACACAAGGTGACCAGTGTACACAAGGCCAGTTTTCAAGCTACTACAATTCAAATTGCTGAGATTTTCTTGTTCTCTACTCCTCAATCTCTTTATGGTCTAAATAATTTGGAGAAATCTGGGAGAATAGTGCCACAGAAGTACTTGCCATCCTAAATGCAAATGAACAAGTCCTTTGCTAGACTTTTTGTCCATGTCCTGAGCTTATTGAGATACCCATCTGCCCTGTGTATGTTACTAAGATTGTGAGTTGATTGGAACACAATTTCTCACATTTCTTATGAGCAAATTGCCCAGACCACACATTTTTGCATCATACCCATTGCTTTATGTTCTGACTTTCCTGTGTGAAGCAGATGTTTCAAAAAAACCCCACCAAACTTGAAGCATTTTCACTTAGAAAATAGCAAAGACTTCTGTTTGTGCTACAAAATATAGTAAAATTGCAGCGTCTGAAAAGTTAACCAGGCATTGGTAAACTTGGAGAGATGATGGTGTTGATCAGGAACAAGCACCCACCAAGGTAAATTTATTTTTCAGCTATTTTTCATCTAATATTTCGCTATATTTTTCAGCTACTTTAATGAAAGGAATTAATGCAGCCAAGGGTGTACCTGGCAATCCAGACTTCCAGAACCCAAAAGCCCTGTGCTCGTAAGCACTGGACTGGGTCTGGCTTTCAGGACATGTTAACCACAAAGCTCTAATTTTTACCTTTGAGTCAGTAGCAAAAGACCTTTGCTGTCCTTCTGCTGTCCCCCAGTAGGAAGTAAATCACTACAAAATGTGCCATCAAGGCGCGAAAAAAGTAAAGCAGCTCTTCAGCAGAATGGAAAATATCATTCTGGGCACTTACAAGGTATTATGTTATAAACAAATTTGGAAAGGCAACTAATTTGTAAAACACTCCTTGATCATTGCGAAAGTCTATGGATAGTAATGGATTTCTCCAAAACCACACTGGAAGACTAAATAATGTGTCATCAACAGCTAATGGTATATTTCAAATGCTGTGATTCATTATCAGTCACCCTAATGATTCATTATCAGTCATCCTAATCCCATTTTATTAGACATGAACATGAAAACATTCACAGCCAACTGTATGACTGCTCCTGGAGTAATCCCATCAAGGGCTTTGTTGGTGTCAGCCTCCTACTTCGGTAAAAACATTTATGGCATTGGATAGTAAAGCTTGGGGTAATTGAACCTTAATAACGTGATTAAACTCTCTTTTGGAAATAGCAGTATGTCATTTATATATTTTACATAGATTACATCGTGCAGGATCATGTTGTACTGGGAAGAATTACACAACACAGCACTGCTCAGGTGAGACACTGTGTAAGAAAGGACAATGTCCCCTTACACTCTGTATCCTGGTCTCATATCACCACTATTCTCCTCCCCTCACTGTATTTCAGCTCAGCACTGCTACAAACTATACGTAAGTGCCAATAAAATCATAGTTCTGAGTGCAGCTTTTCCTTTAGAAAATATCCATGCATAATAATTCCTAGCAAGGCTTCTCCCCAAAATAATTGGCTCACTCAAATGTTAGGCATTCCCTGTAAATGTCAGATCTGGTACATTTACAGATGCCAGAATTTGAGCAGAACCTAAACTACAGTTGAATCCAGGATTTGGACTGAACTATAAAAACACAATAATGAAAAACAGTTTGAAAAATGGTCACTTTCACGTTATTTCCATTTATCACAGAAATATATCGTTTGCAAGCTACCTAGTAGGTCACTGAGGCCAGCACTGAGCAGCCTTGAGCTAGGCAACAGTTTTAGTTTTAGCACAAAATATTCCTTAATACTTTCATCAAGAGCCCCAGTGCTCTTGTGTTAAGAGTGACTGCAGTGAAACCACTGGCATTGGTAGAGGAAAAGTAAAACAAATACTTCTGCATGTCATAATTTGTTATGCTCCCTTGCTTTTACTTCTTTTTTGTTGTTGTTGTTTTGGGAAGAACATTTCTGTGGACCTCCTGAAATGCAAGCCAAGAGGATGTAAATGAAGCACCTGGAGAGGCCCCAGGCCTTGGTGGGCTCTTGGCCCAGGTGCTCCTGGGTGCAGGTGGAAATCAGTGCTTCTCCCCTGCTTCAGATGTGGTCCCAAACGGGGTTTTTTCCAGGGCTGGGCATGTGCCCCTTATGCTCTGGAGGGGCTTGGTCCAACAGTCTCATATCTTCTGCAGTCCAGTCATCACAGTAGTGGTGGAGCAAACATGTCCTGCAGTTGGTTTCTCTCTGGCTTTGAGATGCTGCTGTGTGTTTTAGAGAAAGAGCTTTGACGGTCAGATGTTCTTTTGGCTTAGAAATGGTTGCTCATTTTCTCTGTGGTCTCATCCACCCTCATTCACCCATTGTTATGGATCAACCCAGCTGATGATTGAATCTGAGTACTCACACCTGAGCCTGTTGAGAGTGAAAATGAAATCAGGGCATTGGTTCGCTATTAGTGTGTTATTTTTTCCAGTTCTGTTAGGTCTCTAAGGTTCTGGGGATCTTGCTGCTCTTGTTATGTCGAAAGCTCTGATTATACAACATACAATTCTTGTTCTTCAAGAGGAAAAACAGTTGTGAGATCCATGGATAAGAGTCTCAGCAGGAGACGTCACAGTGTGTGGGAAGGGAGGGATGTCTCCGTACTGAGCCTCTTCTTGTGATTGTGGTCTTGGGTCAAATAGTCATGCTCAGGAGCTAAGTAATGTGAAGACTATAGGACTGTTCTTTCCTCATCTGCTGTATGGTCATGGAGACCTACATAATTTCTGGATTGCAATAGCCACAGAAGAGTTGATTTTCTACAGCACCTCACTTTTTTGATGTTAGGTTTTGTGTTTTATTGTTGTTTTGGAGATCTTCTGGATAATGGTGTCTCCCCTTCAGATTTCTGGATGTGTACTGTGTTTTTGGTGGGTGGGAAGTGATAAATCATTGTATGTCACATATGTTGTTTGGGATTTTCCTTTATTTACTTATTTTTCTCTGAAGCATAATTACTTTTCATAAATGGTCTGAGTGGTAACTGTTAGAAGAAAACTGAGCAGCCTCCCAGCAAGATGGAGTAGCTCAGATCTTTTTATCTTGCTTCTGCTTTGTCTTCTTTGGTGTGGTTTGGGTGTAAGCACAGCCACCCCACAGTAACACTCGAGTGCCCTCCCTGTGCTGTGTGTCTGCTCTGCTCCTGGCTTTCTTTAAAGCCTTATTTGCTGGTAAGAATAGGCAGGGAAACAATTAAAACTGCTGAGATTGTTTTTCTTGTACAACTAGTTGTTTTCTCTCTGGTCCAGCAGCCTCATCCTTGATGTAACAAGCTACTTCCTTTCCTTTGAATCAACAGGGGTCTATCTGCAACCTTTTTGTAATATTGCTGTGGAAAAACCATGGGGACAATTAATTAAGTTTGGGTAGCCCTGCAGTGGCAGGTAATCATCACTTTCAGATGTGTCAGTGCTGCCCATGATAAATGTGTGTTCTGCTTTCTCCAAATAATGAAGCTCATGTGTGTTGGCACTTGTACTCACCCTCTTGTGCTTTGGTGTTAATAGCAGCTTGTGAAGCTTCGGAGACTTCCTCAGGTGTTTTTCTGCATCAGTTACTCCTGACAAAGCTTATCAATCTTTGTATACATTCTTGCTGGATGTTTAAGGTTGTATGGATTTCCTATAGTCATTCCCAGAACTCTTTATGAGGTGGATATCTGTACTTTTTTGGATCTGATTCTTGTCTATATTATACAAATATATGAAAGATTTGTTGTTTTAAAGAGAATTTTAGTGCAGGACAAAATCTTAAAAAACAGAAGAAAAAAAAAAAAAGACTTGACTAAATTTCAGTGCAACCACTTCAAGTTCTCTATTGACTGAGAAGGGTCTTCAACTGGACTGCAGATTTCTCTCTTGTGCCATATAGAAGTGGAATTAGTCCCAGCATTTCTCGTGTTGCAGTTCTTTACAAGCCACACTGGTCGTTCTACCAGGTTAAACCTTTGTGTCGTGTTTTTCATGAGCGATGTAAAAGCTCCTTATTGCTGTTCTAAAAATACAATGTATGCAACAATCTTAATCCAAAAGTGCAAGACAACACAGGTCTCTTTCATTAGTGGATTGTGGTAGGTATTGCTGAATCTAGTTCAAACAATTACCATTCAATTTTATATCTGCAGGCTATGTAATAAACTGCAATATAGTTTTCACTCTGATCAGTCACGTGAGAAATATCTATTTACTGCTGCATACCCTTAAGCATCCTTATTCATCCATCCATATATTCATTCTGGCAAGTGCTGTGTATTTTCCACCATGATATTATGCATGGAGTTAGACCATGGCTTGTTATGTTGGTAGTTAGGCAGGATCTTATCAATGTGCAGTTGAAGATACACCTGGAGCCAGACACTGAGCCCAAATTCTGAGACTGATGAACTGGGTCATAGCATTCAGCCTGGAGGGTGGCAATGGGAGGAGCTGTGTTTGTTCTTAATCTTTTCAAAATCTGGGGGTTTGTTGATGTTTTTGGTTGGTTTTGATTTTTTTTTTTTTAAATAATTTCATGAGGAACTGTAGAAAGAGGTAAAAAGAAAGATTTACTAGACCATTCAAAAAATAGGCTTATAGTCTTGGTCTAAAATAGTGTTCTGATGTGTTGTTACCTAAAGCTTTTTTTCTTATAAATACAGATAGTGCAGGATAAGCTTGTCCATAGATGAAGATCGGGACCTTTTTTTGAGAGACAGCACTGCTGCACCTTGTGGTCTGTCATAGATGGTTTTAAAAAGAACAGTTGGCTAAGATCAGGTCATGGAAGTTTTATTAATGTGAGTCAAAAAGTGAGAGGAAATTTCAAGGTTCTCATAGTACTTGGGGGAATGTGTAGAAGAACTTAACTTCCTGATGAAATCTCATTGCATTTACCTTTTTCGATCAGCTTTACCAGTTCTTACTATGAACAGAACAATACAGTACAAAATACGGCCTGGAATTGCAAAGGAATGTGAGAGGTGATGGGGAGGCTGAAGGAGCAAAGGAAGCTTCAAATCCCAACATTGGAGCTTAATTGTGCTGTGAAAATGTAGCCCTTCAGGCAATGGAGACATTTCCAGGAGAGCGACTGTTGCTTGGAGAAGAAAAGGCTGGAAGTTGTGGCAGCGGGGCAGGATCAGTTTGCAGATAGCGGGGTGTAGAGGTTTTTCTTCATTAAGGTCAAGGAAGCAGAACACAATTAATAGGACAGTCCAACTTCGGAGGGGTGGATGTAGAACTTAAATAATGCTAATGAATCATGTAAAAAAAAATGTAAAAAACCCCTTATTTTAAGAGCTCAGGAAAATAAAACTGGATGAATCTCTGTTGAATACCCACCACCAGTGGTACATCAAATGACACCGTGTCTCAGGCTGTGTGTGTTAGGCTGTGAGGCTGAAGAGCTGCTGCTGTTTCAAAACCTACCCTGAGTCAGTAGAGTGACCACAGATGCCTGTGCTTTATGGATTTTTTTATCCATAAATGGAGACAGGAATGCTTAATTCCTCTTTTAAAATCTGTCATCTTGAATGTAATCTCCAAACTGTTACTATTTTTTTAGCTTTAGTTCTTATTAAATGCATAGCTTGTTGGAAATGCTTTCTCCCTGGTGGTGGTATGCGTTCACCTACTGCCGCTTTGCCGCGATGTGGGCAAAGACCTCCAGTCTGCTGACACCTGGCTAATGAGGGCTTACCTGGTTTTTAATCCTTGCTTGATGCCACTGATCAGCTAGTCCTCTAGGCTTAGAGGACTGATCACAAACTCAACTCAAAGCTGCCTTCCATGGGAGGAGAGGGTATTTTTGTTCTAAGTAGTCGTGAGGCTTTAAGGCCTCATCAACTGAGGTAGGGAAAGAGCTGGGTAAGAAGTTCATGGAGGGCAATATGGTGTTGTGCAGACTGCTTTGGTGTTATCTGTTGTACCAAAACCATGCAGGCAAATCTGCCTTCCACAAAATACTGGGGAAGACGGACTCTTTCTGAATAATGCTTATTCTGAGAGTTTGTTAGTATGAAAGTTTAACACAAAGGGAAGTATATGTATGTACCATATATATGCTCAAACAATCTACCTTTCCAAAGCTAATGCCAGTTCAGAAGGCATGTAATAAAGGAAGAGAGCAAAAAGGCTCCAGAATAGATCTTGCGAATTTAATTTTTTTTCTTATTTTAAATATGAACTGTGAAAATTGGCTGTAGCACTCCCTGTGATTATAGTTTTACCTACTACAAATTTTGCTGATGTTTGGTTGAGAGCAAAATAGCAATTACGCAACATGCAGGTGCCATGATAGCACTCAACAAAGGTGTGTTGATGAAGTAAACAGCCCTGCAGGATCAATTTTCCCATATTTCAAAGCAGAGAATGTATTCTCTAAATCTGCTGATGCTGAAAGATGGGTCTCTTCACACATCCAAGTCTCGGTGCCAAAGAGCTACAGAGAACATCAGTAAAGGAGTGACCTTGTATTTCTTGGAGGATGGGCTCTAATGTGTCATGCAAAGGTAAACAAACACCACAGCTTGCTATAAAAAGTGCTCCACGCTCCTCATTAGTGCAAGGATTTAGGCGGTTAAGGTAAATATGAAGAATTCTTATTAATGTTTTATCTGTGGATCTAAGTGGAAACTTAGAAAAGAGAGTACAGCATGGGAATGGGGAAGGTAATGGTATTCTCTTGCATTAACTTTTCAATAGGTAGAGAATCTGGAACAATTTCAGGTCCAGCCTGTGTGATTTAAATATCACAGTGACTACCCTGTACGCATGTGAAATACTTGCTTATTGAAATATCCCTGGTCTACACAAAATTGATCACTGCATTATCAAATGTGACCCAAAGACAACACAGGTGTCACCTTCTGTTGTTCCCCTCTCCACTGAAAAAGTTCTTTCTCTTCTTTCCACCTCCTGGTTATTCTCCTACTTTCCTTCTCTTTGGTGTTGAAAACTCTTAGGTCTTAAAGACCAAAATGAAGACCTAGCAAGTAACCGAGCTGAAACTCCGGTGTGACCAGGATCAAATGAATCACTAAGGAACACCTCAACACACAGAACACTGCTAAATTCAATAGTTTTGAGTAAATATTTCAGCCAAAAACTGGCACCAGTAAAACCTTTAGAAGAGTCAAAAAAGAACAATTCTAAAGCTTTTAATTTAAAATGTTGTAGTTTCTGTATGGGAATAAAATAGTTATCTGATTAATTTTTTAAAATACAATAACTATCCTCCCCCAAAACTTATATTTTTAATCTCAGATTAATTTCAGCTCACTTTCCACTCTGATTTTTGGCCAAAAAATTGAAAAATAAAGCTATTGTTGGAATCGGGGTGGGTGGGTGGTCAGTGACAACACAGGATGGCACAGGGACCTGTAGGGGATTTTTTGCTTTTTGTTTGGCTGTTTGGGGTTTTTTTAAAAGTGATATAAATTCTGTCTTTGGGTGGTATTTCAATTTAAAGAGAGAAGTTTAATTCAGCTTTCAGTTTAAATACCTGAAGGAACAGCTCTTCAGTGTCTGAAAGTGCTCGTTGCTTTTCCCAGACCACTGTTTCATTGCAGCTGGACTTTCCCTTTCTGTGTCTCCATAACTCCCCCGATCAACTTAATAACTTAACTTCCATCTTCAAAGATGTACAACTGGGGCCTTGCTGCAAGGTGTCACCCAGCCTGGAAGCTGTGACAGATCCCTGTGGTACGTGGTTGAGTTTGGCTTGCTATGTTTTAAGTCCAGCAGAAACAGAAGGAAATTTCAGGCCAAACCCATTTGGGGTGACTTAAAAGTATTAATTGCTCCCTGAGAATCATAGAATGATTAGAGTTGGAAGGGACCTTAAAGATCAGCTAATTCCAATCCCCTGCCCTGGGCAGAGACACCTCCCACCAGACCAGGTTGCTCAAAGCCCCATCCAGCCTGGCCTTGAACACTTCCCCAACTTCCCTGGGCAACCTGTTCCAGTGTCTCACCACCCTCACTGTAAAGAATTTCTTTCTGGTATCTAATCTAAATCTCCCCTCTTCTGATTTAAAACTGTTACCCCTTGTCCTGTCACTGCACTTCCTGACAAGAAGTCCCTCCCCAGCTCTCCTGTAGGTCCCTTCAGATATTAAAAGACTGCTCTAAGCATCCCTGAGGAGAAGGACTAGGAGGTGTTGGTGGATGAGAAGCTCAACACAAGACTCGGGCATCTTTGTTGCAGTGCTCATTTGCACTGGATAGGGCTTTGGAGAGTAACTGTAGAAAGATGGAGAAAATTAGTGGGTGTCTGTTCATTGGACCTTTGTTTTTCTTCAGAAGTGGGGAACCTCTCTGAAAGCAAATTGGCTGACGGGGAGCATCTGCTCTGACTTCTGCTTGTTGTGGAGGATTCATTTTGGCTGCAGTGCTTGATGCAGCAAATCTCTAGAATATAAAGTCTCATTGAAATGAATCTTCACAAATGCTATTTCTCGGAAAAGAAAGTCTCTATTTGGGCAAACACACCACAGACATCATGAGATATTTCTAACTAACATGGAATTGCCATCGCTGACCCATCAGCTGCCATCCAAGTGGGAGATTAGAATATTTGAAGTGTTGGGGCTGCTGCCTCTGAGCTTCCCCGTCAGCATTCATCCTTTAATGAAATCTTCACAAACAAGTAAGATCTTGTTTCACTTGTCTTCACCTGTTCTCGAGCCATTAATGATCATTCTCAAGATGATACTTCCAGTTTGCTGGTTTCTTTTTAACTACTTTTTTTTTTTAAATTTTTTAATTTGCTTGCCTCCTAGGAGACAGGCACCTAACCTGGGCTCAAACCCATGCTCATGGTGGGGCTGTGCCACTGCTGGGTTGGCCATGGCTCGTGGCTGGCCTGTTCCAAACACAGGTCATTGCGAGTCCTCTGCGCAGGCAGGTGACTTCTGCCCCATCAGACTAATTAATCTGCAAATGAGCATTGCAACAAAGATACATGAGTTTGAAAAGGGCTTCTAATATAGTTGTTGAGGGATGTGGGATGAGAATGGGATCTGGAGTCATCAGGGCTCAAGGAAGGATTAGATGATTATTATTATTATTATTATTATTTTTTTTTTCACCATATTGCAAATCTGTAGTGAAACAGTAAGCTGCCATCAAGGGAATTGATTCTGGGTTTTTGTCTCTTCCTCCCCCTGCATTGTTAATGGTTGTGAAAAGTTAAGTCGCTTTATGTTTTGTTTTGCTTTTATTTAAATGAGGATGTTTCATCTACTCTCTTCTCAAGCCCGATCAGGCCCATTATTTGATCCAAACAGTCCAGGTTTTTAGTTTATAGAATTATGAATAGAGGCTTCATATGCCATTTAAGATACAGGTTCCTTCTCATTCAGAAGTGTTTGGCATTTACACTTCTTATTTAAACATGTTAAAGCGCTTCCATTACTAAATACTGCTTGAGGGAACCAAATAGGGAGAAGAAATTTGGCAGAAATCCCAGTGCAATTTGGAGGTGAAGGACTGAGGATGCTCACTATCCTATAGAATGACAGTAATTAAAATTAATGAAAAATCACTGCATAACACCTACCACTTGACATATTTCCTCAGGTGTTTTTTGCAAAAATCTGAGAGAGAGACCTGTGGCTTGGAGCTTTGAAGTTCCCCTACCCCTCCACGATCTCACCTCTGCTTTCATAAATATAGATAGATAGTTGAACAAATAGTCTGAAAGAAGTTCATTACTCAAGACTCTTCTGTCTTAAGGAGCTTAAGTTCTACCTTAAGATGACTTTGTAAAGTTGCAGTGTTGCCCAGGTAAAAGAATCAGCATTTGAGGAGCTGCTAAATGCCAGGGATGCCCCTCTTCTTCAGCAGCCTTGGAGAGGCTACAGGCTCCTGTGCCTCAGCTCTGAGCACGCCTGGGGAGTTGGCAAGAGGACACAGAGGGGCTGGTGGCGGATGGTGGTGTGAAGGGGGAAAAAAATCAAAACCAAAACAAAAGCCCCCAAACCCCACCCCCAAAAATGGCTAACGTGGGTTGTTTTTTTTTGTGTGTGTGTGTGTGTGAAGATAAAGCTGTTTGATGGCCTTTGGTACTTCAAATCCAAGAATCTATAGATGTGATGACTCGAGGAGAACTGCCTTAAGTTGGCATTGTCCTTGGAACATGTGGACCAATCCTTTGATAATTATTTCATTATTTATGCACTTTCAAATGTTGGCTATGTCATCCAGACCCAACAACTAGAAGTGAAAGTTCATCCCATAACCAAAAAGCTGGTTTTGCTGTTTTGTGCATTAGACACGTAGATTCGAGTTCTCTCTGCTGTGCACACATTTTTTCCCTAGTTCATTTACCAAAGGTACCTTATTTTGAGGACTTTTCTCCCAGGAGCCTTCCATGCCAGGAGTCTTCTGGAATGCGCATTATCCAAATGTAGAAGTCAAATGATGCTGTCTTTTATATTTCCTTTTTCTTTTTTGTGACCAATACCTGAATTCTAGGATTCTAGCCCAACGGGCACAGTTGGGCTTAAAATCTTTTGCTTATTTCCTTTTGTCCCATAGATGTTAGGAAATATTATAACTGAATGCCAAAAGGTACATTTGCTATTGGACAAACTTGGAGGGGGCAGGCCATCTTTTGTCAGGTGAAACATCTGAAGGAACCCTAATAGATCGTCTCTTATTTTCTTATTGCCACCACCCAGTGCCATCTACTCAGGCGTATGGATTCTCCTTAAAATGAAGGAAACTCCCTGAAGTCCCCCCTCAAACAAGACACTTAGGAGAAAATTCTTAGTTATTTGTAAGGATTTAATTTTTTCTCACTGGGGAAAAAAATAAACATCAGTGTATCAAAAGAGTTTTCAGTGTCACTTGAAAGTGACACTGAATTAAAAGCTTCTGTTGAATCAGCAAAGCATCTAACATACAAAATCTTGATGCTTTACAGTTTCGTCATTTAACGAACAGTCAAGACACTTTTATTACCCTAAGGAAAGAGGTAGAAGTTGTTTTTGTCTCGGTACTTCTCATTCTGAGTTATTCTTTGGTTTTTTGTCATGTTGCAAATCGGCAATGAAGAAAACTCACTCAGCAAGCGGTGAAAACAGCAACAAATGTTTACCCCTTGGGATATGTACTCTGGAGAGAATTCCCCACCCAGAATGAGTAGACACTTCAAGGTCTATGTGTACGCGTTTAGCTCGGCTTGGAGCACAGGCAGGCAGCCAAGAAGGAAATCAGACAATCCAGGGTTTTTTTTTATTTGAGGTTAAAAATTTTTCTATCTAGCAGGTTAATAAGTTAGCCATGAAGCTCAAGAAGCGTCAAAACTGCAGTTGGGAATATCTGATATTAAATCTCTAAATTAAACATTGAGAACAAGAGAAAAGACATTGCTCTGCGAAAGAATTGAGTAATACTAAGATTTCCCTCTTCCTCACTATTTGAACCTATTGCTTAATCTATCATGAGACTGTAATTGCTGTCCTGGAGAAGGATATACATGTTGGTGCCTTTGGGTTCCACTGTATATTTTCTTTTCGGCAGCAGTGAGTTGACTTTCTGTCTTTATTAGTTGCCAGTGATTATTAATAGCCTGAACTTGGGGCAAGATTCTTGTGCTACTTTCATGAGAATGAATCCGGGGTCTAATGAAGGTGATAGGAATTTTGTCCCTGATTTCATGAAGCAATGCTTTTAGCCTGACAATGTATGTTTTCTTATAATATACAATGAAAAGATTATTTAAGTGTTACCCATTCGGCACTTTTTCCCCAAAAATGAGTTATAGGTCACTTCATTTGCACCTTTTCTATGATGGTTTTACAGTTGGAACAGGTTGAATAAGAAATTCTTCCAGACCTTTGCAAATACAGAGTTTGTGTTAAAATTTATTGGGCCATGTTATCCTCATTCAGGAGTTGTTGGAGAATGGTTAATTATTTCTGTAGATGTTGACTAATGAAATATTGTTTGTTTAAAAGTCTATACCAGAAAGTGTCACACCCTTAGACTGTAAAGTCTTAAGGGAAGGGACCCTGGTTTTCATAGGCAGGAACAAACTGTAGCCTAATGCAGACAAATCTGCCTTTTTCAGGGCATGTGTATGACTGACAAGTGCTTCCAGGAAAAAAAAAAAAAGTAAATTGCTTTCTTTACCAGAACTATTCAATTATAAGTTTGTTTTTTTCTTTAGTTAGTTGGAATTAAATTTTCAGCCTCTATTCTTATTCGTTAGGTTTTTGTTTCTTCCTGCCTTGTCTTCTACGTTTTATGACTCCTTATTTATAGGTTTGTTTCTTCCAGGCGGTTAAATTGATCTTTAATTTTATTTCATGACCACAGAGGAAAACAGCACAAGCTGGAGCAAGTTGGGAGGCAGGCAGGTATTGTGTGCACTTTCCTGAGGCTAAACAGAGCTTTGCTTCAGTGTCTTGGCTGCTGAAGTGTGCTCTTCTAAGGAAGAGGATGTTGAAGGAAATCTAGGGAATTTGTTCTTTTATTAGATGAAATGGAATAAAGATATGTGGTCACTCAGCCTTACTTGAGGGCAGAGTCCAGATGCGGGTTTAGTTCCCAGTCTCAAATCAGTCAGCGTAAGAGCACATGTGTGGGCGTAGAAACAGCAGAAAACTTAAAATCTCTTGGAAGCAGAACAAGTTACCACTGTGAGTCAGAACTCTGGCCTCTGGAGTTGGCTCGGGATTGGAAACCGAGGTCATAAAGACATTTTATGGTGGGACCTAAGGCCTCGTCGTTACCTAAACCGTGCCTTTTCTTCCAAAGCTTTGTGGATTACAGCAATGGGGTTTGCCTTCTGCAGTGTCGAGCTGCGGCAGAGGGAAGTGGGGGTGAGGAGCACCTGAGCACTGCTCGGTGGGGCTGGGATGGGAGCTGCCGGTACTTGCCGGGCAGCTGCTTCCGAGATGCCGCAACGCAACGTTTTGCTTTGGTGTTGCTCGAGATCCCGGTGCTTTGGGGAACAGGGTTTGCCACTTTGTTCCTACGCCTTGAGCAGTTGTCATGTTTTTAAAAGGAAATTGCTTTGCTGCAGTTCTAATTTCCACTTTTTAGAATATTGGGTTTTGTCTTCGTTTTCGCTTTGCTTTTATGGGATGGAGCAAATCATTACTTTGAAAAAAAAAATTTAAAAAATGCAGCAACTTCTCTGCAGAGAAGCGGGGCAAGGCATTCGGCAGCATGACAAGTCCCTGTGTCAGGCTGCTTGACGTGCTGACAAGTGCCACAATGAATGGCTAAAATATGCAGTTATGCATAATAGGGCTCTGGAAAAATCCTAGTGCTTCACTCTCCAGTTTAACCATCCTGGAAGGTGTGTGTATTTTACATGTAAGAGCACAGCCCTTTATGCTGCATTACAGAAAGCTGCTCCAGCAGTGCTAGACTTCCTTTTCTTTAATATTAGAATGTGTAAAACTACATATTGTATACTTCTTTTGGAACTGAAATTTTCCCACGTTCAGTAAATCACCCTCAAGAGCAACAACTTTTGGGCACTGACTTCTTGGTCTAGTATCAGTAGATTATGATCACAGCTTCCACTGCATATTGCCAGGCACAAGGAAAACTTAAATATGTTTATTTCCTGCATTGGAACATCTTGTGGAATTAATATTGTGTAGGACTTGGGTGAGGATCACAGGAGCTCCTGCCACTTGCATGTTCTGCTGTGCTTTCTGTGGACTCTTCTGGGAGGGCTTTATTATCCCTGAATGCAGTCCTGAGTGATGTGCTCTGGGCAATCCTGCTTTGGCAGGGGAGTTGGACTAGGAGATCTCTAGAATGTCCCTTCCAACTCCAACAACTCCATGATTCCATGATCCCGGAAGGACATCCTGAACTGTGGTGGATGAACCAAGTGTAGAACTGTTCACCAAAGCTTACAACACTAGTAGTAGGAAATGCTGTAAGACCAGCTTAAAACCACCAAAAAGAGGGAATACTTCTCTACATAGCAGGTAGAGACCTTCTGGAACTGGCTACAGGTGGTGAAGACAAAGGGCATCAGCTGTTTTACAAAGGCAAAAACAAATTCATGGACAAGGCACTGGGAACATGGCAGGGACATCTCCTTAACAGCCGTTGTGGAGGTCAGGGATGTACCTGGGGAATGGCCTGTAGAAAGTGGCTGCACTAAGTGTTGTCTAACACTTCCTTTGGGCACAGCTGGAGAGATAACACCAAACTGAACAGGACACTGGCCAGACCCACTGGGCACTTCCCACCTTCTTTGAGGGGCTTCAAGTGCCCCTCCAGCTTGACTCCAACTCCAAGCTGGAGTCTGAATTTCCGTGGTTTTGCCCATCCGAGAGTGAAACTCTGTGACTAACAAGCACTGCAATGTTATTTACATGCTATAGGATCAGTCAAGCATATGGCTAAACAGGGCTTGTCTATGTGCCTAAATTCCAGGGTTTAACAGGTGCCAAACAGGGAGTTCACGCTGATTGTATGAGCTGGAATAGGAGCTTGCAGGTGGAGGGACAAGGGTGTTCCTGCTCACTCAACAGAAGAACATGAATTTCCTCAGATACCCTCTGTATCTGAGGAATGTAATTCTTCAGTAGGAAAAAAAAAATAAATCAAAGCTTTTCTAGCAAAACAAGTTGTAGTTGCTTTGTCCAGTTCAGGAGTCCTTGTTTATTTCAATTTTGAAAGCAGTTTCTGAAAGCTATCTCAACGGAATTAAAATCGGTACCAGGGGTATCTATCTAATAAGCATCCTCTTTCCCTTGTCATAAGAGCAGGAAAATTGTAAAGGGCAACTTCTACATATAAACCGTCTAATTTCAGTAAAATAATTAGATGCACGAACTTGGGAATTAATATCAGTCTTACTCAGCATTTTTTCAGGTTGTGTAGAATAACAAAGCATGGGATAAATTGTATAAAAGACTCTGATAATTTTTATTAATATTACTCAAGTTAGGGAAAGAGAGCTTACCTAGTATTGACTTTTTCTCTGGTTTTCTTTCTTTCTCATCAAGTTTCGAGCATTTTTGAGGGTTCAGCGGGAGTCCCTGATCCCTGAAGCTCAAAATGATTGATCACCTCCCCGTGGAAGTGGTGCAGTGATGGTGTGCCAGCGGCGTCCCCTGTGCTCCTTGGCTGTTCTCAGCCCCAAACTCTGTGTGCACAGGCACAGCAGTGCCTTCCCAGGCAGGACACTTGTCTCCAGGAAGTCTATTGCTCTAAAACCTGTGTTTTTACGTGGATGTATTCAGGAAATGTGTTTGTTAACAGGGTTTTAGTGCTCTTGCTGCCTCCAGAGGAGATGACTGTGGAGTGTTTCCTCTAGGTTCTCTGTCGGCACCTCCTTTACCCAACCAGCAGCAGCTCAGTCTTTTCCATACCATCACTCCAATTTAAAACTATAGCAAAATTAGGCCTTTCTTTTCCATGTAGCCATTCATGGACAAGGCACTGGGAACATGGCAGGGACATCTCCTTAACAGCCTCAACACAGCAGTTGTGGAGGTCAGGGATGTACCCGGGGAATGGTCTGTAGAAAATGGCTCCACTAAGTGTTGTCTAACACTTCCTTTGGGAAGCCATAAATTATGGTTTCCTGGATTTAACTTATGTTTTTATTTATTCTTCCTCCCATCCTCTCCCTTTTCCCTACGCTTTTACCTGGCAGCTCTCCAGCAGGGGTTCTGCCCCAAATCAAAATCCCACCTCAGTGTTCCCTGGTCATGCCTTGGCTTATTACCTGTCCATGGAGTCATTCTGCAAGCATATTAATTTCTCCTTATCCAGAAATTGTAGAACTCTTTCATTCTGTCCTTCTCCAAAGGATGTTGAAACAAATCTGCTTGAGGAGCAGTGGGTACCAAAGTACCAGGTGCATCTACAGATATAATAGGAGCAAAAGCGGTTTGAAAAAATGAGAGTCAGGAAAAGCAAACTGTTGTGGTGAAAAAAGTTGTTTGCTTTTCTGGTACAAGCGGATTAAACTAAAAGGGTGCTGTCACCCATACAGACAAAAGTCATGTCCCTTCCCCTACTCCTTTGTTTGGAGAATACTTCACAAACCGCTATGTAAAGCACATCTGACTGCCCCCTCCTTCATCTGGATACCTTGAAAAGTTATACCTTGTTTTCTTCCACACCTCTTCTGCAGGCTCTAACAGCGTACCTCAGCGTGCTCCTTCCTACCAGCTTTGGAGAATTTGCTTCTTGATCTACAGATCTTCCATTGCAGATATGAAAGAGAACTGCGTTTTTGTTCGGCTTGAAATCCAATTCTTCACAGAGGATTTGGATGGTTGTGAAGTAAAGTGGCATCCCATGGTTCTGAGCATCCCTGTTCTCCTTTGCCAGCAGATGACAATCTGTCACCAGTTAAAAATGATCCTTGGGCACCCAGGAAAAAAGCAGCAGATTCAGTCGATTGCCAAGCAAACTGCTGGCTGGGTTTGGGTGAGGTTTCATACCTCTCTGAGTGAGTTTCTTACTGGGGAACACACTGAAATTTTGCTAGTTTTTTTGAAATTTTGGGGGTTTGTTCTTTTCCAGTCTCACCTCATATGTAGCTCATTGTTTCTGACTTCAGAAATATCAGTCTATGTTACACAATATCCTTTTTACTTAATACTGAATTCTGACCATACACAGCTCTGCATAAGGGAACTATTGTTGCAATGTTCTGAAAAAAAAGCCAAATTTACCCAACAGAAGGTTTATTGGCACAAGGGGATTTGATCTAAAAATAAGAAGTTCCTTCTAGGTTTGGTAGTTAACTCCAGCCTTTTATCAGCTGAATTAATTTTCTAGTCTACTGGAACTGTGAAGAGATCAAAAGTTTAACGACCAGTGGGACCTGGGCTGTAATACATAATCTTGCTTCTCTTAAAAATATTGCAAAACCAGAAAATGTTTTTAACGTTATATGATGTACCATTAGTCAAAATGCAGCCCTTAATAAACTTGCACTCTGCAGGATTGAGCAGCAGTGGCAAAGGGAACATTACGCCGCTTATGGCAAACACCCCCCGAGTGAATGCTTGCAAGAAATCCTGACATTAGGATCTCTGCCAAGTTCATTCCAGTTTCTGCTCCCGAGTCTCTTGCATGCACTTAGGTTGTTTCACCCTTTTGGACATTGTAAACCTCCTTAAAATAAATAATAATAATAAAAAAGTTTTATATTAAAATAAGTGTTCCATGTTGTTGATACATAACTGTAGTTGATTGGTGATGGGTTGCATTCAAGTTTGGTTGTCTGTCAGCTGAACAGGTGCCAGCAGTGTTCCCAGGTGGACAAGAAGGCCAACAGCATCCTGGCCTGGGTCAGAAACAGCAGGCCAGGTGGCAAGTAGGACTCAGGAGGTGATGGTCCCCCAGTACTGGGCACTGGTGAGGTCCCACCTCAAGGGCTGTGTCCAGTTTTGGGCCCTTTCCCACAAAAAAGCCATTGAGGTGCTGGAGTGGGTGCAGAGAAGGGCAACAGAGCTGGTGAGGGGTCTGGCGCACAAGTCTTGTAAGGAGCAGCTGAGGGAGCTGGGGGTGTTCAGCCTGGAGAAAAGGAGACTGAGGGGAGACCTTCTCGCTCTCTCCAGCTCCCTGAAAGGAGGGTGTATCCAGGGGGTGTCAGTCTCTTCTCTCAAGGAACAGGCAATGGGACAAGAGCAAATGGTCTCAAGTTGCACCAGGGGAGGTTCAGATTGGATATTGGGGAACATGTTTACATGGAAAGGGTCCTCAAGCCTTGGACTGGGCTTCCCAGGGAAGGGGTTGAGGCACCAGCCCTGGAGGGATTGAAAGGACGGGTTGACATAGTGCTTAGAGACATGGTTTAGTGATGGGGGTTTTTGTTTTATTTTGGTTTTTTTTAAATCAGAGTTAGGTTGATGTTGGACCAGATGATCTTAAAGGTCCCTTCCAGCCCAGACAATTCTAGGATTCTATGAAGTTGGAGTTTAAATGAGAGAGTTTGAGTGTATGTTTGCAAGTCTCAGTTGTACTGGCTGTGTTTCTCTGCTGTTGTGTACTCATTGGACCTTCATCAAGATGCTTTTTGAAAGTGAGTGAAAGGCAGGGATCTACATATACCAACAGCTCAGACCAAGACTGTCAGTATCTGTGGGGGTGATGCTGTCTATATCACATCCTTTGGAGGATCAGCAGGTTGATATTTGAGCATGGTAACCAAAATTGTTGAATCTCTCCCTTATTCTGCCAATCGTACACTCTATATAGGTCGTTTATCTCTCTGTGTCAGTTAATTTTCTCTCTAATTTGTCTTCCCCTGACATGGAAACCGAGGACATAGACCTCATGTTCATTGGTATGGCTGGTGAGAGATCCTGGAGGTTGGCTCATCAGGGCAGAGGCTGGGTCTTGGTTTGTCTTGCACAATCCGCTGTGAGTTTTGTGCTTCATACATTTTTAACAAGCAAAAGTGCAGTTTGTGGGAAAGATGTGCTGCTAATGCTGCACTTTGTCTATTTTTAGGAAGGCGTTTGTCTGCTCGTTTACAGTTGGTGCAATTGGGGAGAAATATTCTCAGTCAATGCACAAATTAAAAAAAAAAATAACGTTAATGTGTAGGTCTTGACTCTGATGTCACCTGGGCAGGTGCTGCTCTGAACCAGGCCTTCTTGAAGTTAAGGAGTAAATCTGATCAAAGATGACATCAAAAGCAGTGTAATCTATAAAGCGATTCTCCCGGCATGTAGAACACCCTGCTTTGCAATAAAAGAAGAGAGATGTATTGAATTGTTTAAACAGTACGTTAGTCAGATAACCAGCCCCTATTTCTGGGTTTTCTAAAGTGACAAGGGGAGGGAGAAGGGCTGTGTTTCTGACAAGAGGAGCCGCCTTTGAGATTTGTGTCGGTCCCAGTGTTGGGCTGAGCTTCTCGTGGGGTTAGGGATCGGAACCTGGTTATGAGTTTTGGTGTTGGCAATAGCCCCGGTGGCTGACTCGCACCGCAGCTGGTGCACTGAGGCCAGTTTACATGTTTTGAGCATGAGGAGATTAAAATACTGATATAAGGGGTAAGATCGTACTGATCTGGCGTTCCCAGGGTATGCAAAAAGATGATCCCTGAAGCGATGCAGGATGAGCGTGAATATGGCAGTTTTACCCCGTGGATTTTCATGCTCTGTACCCACCCCCACTCTTGCACAACCACCTCCTTCATAGGTTGGGTCTTCCTCACCCTTTTGACTGTTTGCATGAGTTGGGTGAATCTCCGAGGCGAAGCGGAACGGCAGATCTGGTGAGATCAGAACGCCGTGACGCTTCAGGCGATGTTTTCCGTTGTGAAGAACACACAGTTTAATAAGTCTTTTTTCTGTTTCATCTAAAAGATAAATATTCGTTTGACAGTAAGCAGAAGGGGGGGGGGAAGGGGGGGGCAGCGCGGAAAGCCCGAAATGCCCAGTATTGGCTCTGGAGCAGGGGAATGCTAACACTGCATATTGCCATCTAGTGGAGCTGGTTAAGTTTCAGTCCTGCTAATGCAGCTGACTGCAAAACCCTGATTTAAAACCTGTTTTCAAGAAATTGGAAACATCTTGGTTGTGCCATTGCTAATTTTCATTTTAATTGACAGCACATTAATTATATTGGTTCTGTGAAGATAGCTGGGCTCTGTGAAATGATAGGTAGGTATGTGGGGTTTTGTTTCCATGGGGATTGGGAATCAGGAACATGCAACAGTACCTGGATTAATATCCTTATCAACTTCGAGTAAGAAAGTTTGAATGCTCTGGCTTTGCCTTTTATTCCTTCACAAAGCTAGAAAACTAATTTCTGAGGCTGAGAGATAGAGTGGGTGTACAGAGATGTGTTTGGATGGGGGGCTGGAGGTTTTTTGTTTGAGTTTTGATTTGGCTTTTCCTTTTGTGTGTGTTGGGTTTTTCAGGTGGTGGCATTTTTTTTAGGAGTAATGAAGCAGAGAGGAACTTGCACAGTATTTCTATATGGTCACAGAAAAGCTGAGATACCTTGTATTGAGACAAAACTCAGAATATACTGCTGCTAATGCATGTTTCTTCTGGTTACTTGTTCACATTTAAGAAAGGTGGTTCTGTAACGAAGGTGTGTTAAATCTTGGGGTAAGCCCCTGCTTCAAGAAAAGCAGGGGACTTACCAACAGATATATTAAATTAATGTAATGGTTTTTCATCCAGAACATTTGGTATTTCAAATGCAAATTGGTTCTTCTCTGATCCTGCCTACAGTAAGAAGATCCTGCCTACAGGGTAGGCCCTGACCAATATTCTTTTCTTTCCACTCTTGTGGAGAGCCAGCTATTATAGACACAATAAATGCATGAGTTTGGACTCCTGTGAGTCAAAACTAGATGACTCCTTTGTCATCCTATGTCCATCCTATCCAAGCAATGGATAGACTTGAGGGAATCTCTTTTATTTCATATATCTTGTACATTTTCTGTAAATAAGACAGTGAACCATCATAAAATAATTCCTATTCAAAAGTGTATTTAAAAATAAACTTTACCTCTATGCTTGAAAAAATTTGTTTGTTGGGGATGGCATCTTTGTAGAAAAAGACAAATTCAGTAAGTACTGGATATGGTTGAAGTTAGCGTGAGTGCTTCCGAGTAAACACTGTAAAGAATCAAAATGGAAAATCAAGGAATAGAAACAAAAGTGCTTAATTGTGTCATCTACAGCCCTGACACATTTAGGATCTGCCCCTTCTCCCTCTGATGCTTATGACAAAACATTCATTAACATTTGAAAGCTAGTTTTGAATTCTTTAAAGACTTTTGTTCTTCTAAGGGTAGCTGCCTGCGCACACAAAAGTCCCAGAGACTGCTGGTAAGAGTGGATTTCATAAGTTCTTTTCAGGCAAGAATATGGAGAAAAAGAAATATTTCTCTAGAGTAAGCCTTACTCTTAGGGAACATGGGAACCCTTAGGAAATTCAGGTGAGAGCCTTGGTAAGTGGTTAAAGGGCTTTAGCCCCAGTGTGTTTAGTTGTCAGGCTCTTTCTGTGGCTGGCAGATACTGCTATTGAGACATCATTTTCAGTTCATGGATCTGACACAACCAGTACAACTTTCTCCCAGTGTGTGTTTGCAGCCGCTTGGTCGCTCTGCGAGAAGGCCCCGTGCCAGGTCCTTTGTTCCAAATGAAGGATCTAAATCATTCCACGTTTCAAAAACATGCCTAGAAATCAATAGACGGGATTAGAAAATCAAATCTATTCAAGTTCAGCACAGAGCCATAAGGGGTGAATAAAGTGTCAGAGTATTCTTTGAGTCAAACCTGGTGATGAAAGCTCAGAACAAACCTCAGTAAAAGCACAAAGTGTGAGCTGGAGCCCGTGCTGGTGTGAGCCTGTTTTGGTCCAAGTTTGCTGAAGAACGTAGAGACACCAGCTTCAACCTGAGCAGAAGGGCTGGAATTTCCAGCCTGAGAGCCATGTTCCATTTATGGAGCTATAAACCCCGAATCTAACCGAACTTGCACTCCCATGCAGAAAATGAAACCAAAATATCTCTCTAGAACCCACAAACATCAGGTAGCCCTAGATTTGAACTTTCTCTTTACTCTCTGGCTGCTCCTCCAACATAAATTGCTCATACTAGAGGAGCAGGAGGGATGGTGTTGAGAAAAGCAGGTGGCCAACTCTCCAGGGGAAAATTAGGCATTTTACTGAAGAGAAGGGGAACTTGACAAATACAGAAATGAGCCTGCTAATTTCCAGAACAGCAACAGCAAAAACAAGCCTGTCCTGTAAATAAAGACCATTGCAAAGGGACTGCATGAAGCTGGGCAAACCTGTTAGTGATAGAGTTGAACAAGTGAGGAGCTTCTCTTAACCAGTTGCTATTACCATCCTCAAAGGAAAAGTCAAATTTGGCTTCCAAATCTGAGCTCAGGTTCCTAAAACTGGGCTGGAGACTATGGAGAGGTGGGAATTGGAAGAGGAGAGCAAGGATAGCTTTACAGTCTCTCAGCTTGGGTATGAGTTGATCAAAATATTTATTTATTATATTGCAATTAAAGCTGGTCAGAAATATGACTTTATCCTGTCCCCT
Source organism: Scolopax mira (assembly GCA_004320125.1). Lineage (NCBI taxonomy): Eukaryota > Metazoa > Chordata > Aves > Charadriiformes > Scolopacidae > Scolopax > Scolopax mira. Next base: position 64,376 of record BJBW01004245.1, read on the forward strand.
CAAAGACCCTGTGAACAGGAGTTTGAAAGTTTGTGGATTTAAAATGAAGGAAGATGTTGCTCAGTCAGGAATTTCACAGGAAAAAATTCTCAGGGACAGTTCTGCAGAGTTTTTTTGCTCTTGCACTTGCAGCTTGAACCTTTGTTTCCCACCTTTCAGTGAAACATGTAATAAATAGGGATGTCCTTGGAGAGGAAAGGATTCTGCCCCAAACCCCTCTGGTTTTTAGCGTAAGCAAAGTGGTGGGGGAGGTGTTGGGTATTTTCTCACTGCTCTGCTCTGAGGTATTCTTCCAGAATGCTGCTTCTATTTTAGATCAAAGAAAATGCAAAAGCACACTAGAAATGCTTTTTCAGTTTTTTTGCTGTGGTTTGGTGTTTTGCTTGCTGTTTTTTTTGGTTTTGTTTTTTTTTTTCCTTCCTCCCCTTCGGTTACTGTGTGGTCAGTCTTGACAGGCTTTTAATGCTCTCCCCAACTCTCTGGGAGCTGCAGAGACCATCCCTCTAATGGATATATGATGTAATTATATTTCAGCATCCTCTAAATTGGTCCCTTCTACTACCGCAGTGCTCAAATGTACAGACAGTTGAAAGTTTTGCTTTGTGACTGTCTATTTTATGAGGACGTGGCCCTGAACTCTCACAGAAGCCCAGGAGAACCTGCTCTACAAGAGCTTTTGGTACCCGGAGCTGACAAATGTTTTTATTTGTCTCATTAAATAATTTCTCTAAGGTAGTAATGAAAACTTCTTGCTTCCGTCATTCCACTACAGTACTAAGCGACCAGAAATATGAAGAAAAATCAGGGTGGGAAATAAAAAAAAGCCCTTCAGGATGTGAAAAGTTGGCCTTTTAACCTGTATTTTCAACACTTGGCTTTAGCAAAGCTTTGGTGGCAGTAAGGTGGTCACTCTCCTTTGGAAATGGTTTTTAGAACATGCACATGGGCAGTTGACCCAGATGCAAAAGCACAACTGTGTTGTTATGAACAAACAAGGCATTCTCTTTGAGGCTGTATTATCTTCACTAAGAAGTAGCATTACTGTGTTGGGGGGGTGGAAAAAAGCCCCATCAGCTGGATACTAGCTTGTTCCATAGCCCCTCTGGCTGTGGCTGGGTGTAAGTGCTCACCTGGAACAAAGTTGGTTCCATGTACCATAAAATCCCCTGTTAACTTAAGGCTGTAATCTGCATGCCTAAATAAATCTCATTAAGGTCACTGGTGATTTTTCTTGGACAAAGATCATAGAAGACCCAAGTCTTCTATGGTAGCTTTAAGGAAATCATTTAAATGTGAGATAATGATGTTCTCTTTCACTCTGTAGTTCTTTCTGCAGTTAGTGTGCTCAGAATAGTTTGGATTGGTTTTGACCAGTTTGGGGGTGTTTTTTTCACAGTCAATATTTCAAGTAAATAGGTGTGGGTGTTGGATAAAGTAAAAAAAAAAAAAAAAAAAAAAAGGAGAAAGGAGAATTGTTTAAGGTAAAGACCTTTAATGTCTTTATTAAAAAAAAAAAAATCCATTTACAGCAGTAGCAATTATGGAATGGTCCAGGCAAAGAGAGTGAGAGTGGATAAAGGATCTCAGATGGTTTTTAATTGATCAGTCCCTGAGCAGGTTATGAGGAGCTTCTCTGCAGGAGCCACAGCCTGGACTCTGTGACCCTGGGGCTGCTCTGGCTTTGAACGGAGAAGTTACAAACTCTCTCCTGTGTGTTAAACTGGGGACAGCACCTTCACCTGCAAAGCCCTTGTTTGCCCACCGCTGGTGGGCTAACCCCAGCAGCAGCTAACCTAGGGTAGTTGGGGTAAGGAAACTAACCCCTAGCTAACCCCTAGGGTAGGGGAACCTACCCTCAGTTCCTCGTGCTTGGGCTGTGTGGTTTTCTTTTCAGTTTCCTTTATTCTGGACGTATAGAACGACACGCAGCTGAAAGCCCAGGCTGAGCTGTTTGGGTGTGCTGCAGTTCAAAGCCATGCAGGACTGACCATGCAATGCTGACCAAATAGGCATCACTTCTATATGCTATTTCTATATTAGCTTTCAAATGTTGTAATAACTTGCTAGGAAAAAAACCCTCTTAATTATGTGAATTTGCAGTGATTTAAAAAAAAATAAAGTCCTGAGAATTGTCTCTTGTGATTAAAGAGGCTATAAATCAAGCCTGTAGGTAACTTTCTAAATCTTGGCTTTCTGCGTAAGTTCTTTGATCTTTAAATGCAGATGTTCAGGCCAGTGCCACAGAAGAGTCCAGCGTCAGCTGTCACCTGAGCCCTTGTGTCACCTTTTTAGTGTCAGATTGATGCCCTGCACCCTCTGCCCTGAGCACCAGCCCCCTGCGGCCCCTTCACTGCCTGGATGGGAAAGGTGTGTGTTTGTGGCATTGGGGTTTGGGGGGACTTTTGGGGCTTCTTACTCTCTTTGAGTTGGTTTTGCCTTTTGAGGTGTAAATCTCCCTGATCTTAAGAAAATTGGGTAGAAGCAGCTATTAAATTTCAGTGGCCTCCATCCCTGGCAAAGATATAGGAGATGGGCTTTTAAATCATACAGCTCCCGCTGCCCCAATGCCTGTTGTTGCTCAGAAAAACCAACAGGAGCAGAGTCGTGCTGAATGCACGTGTTATGTTTTGTGCTGCACCAAAGTAAAATAAATGACACGCGCTGTGTAAGCAGGTAATAACATCTCCCGAACAGAAGAGTTCCTGTGTTAATCATATTTGACTTCTCTAACTGGCTTCCTTCTCCCAACCAAGCAAGCAGGTTGCTGAAGTTGTGACAAATACTTGCACGCTTTATGAAATAAAAATTGTATTCAATCTTTTTCCCCGGTTTGCTGTGCCAAGAATGCTTCAAAGGAATTGTATGGCCACGTTTGTAGGCTTCCTCCATCGAAACTTTTAAATGGAATTCCATTTAAACTCGTCTCTAATATGGGTCTTGTTCATGCTCTTCTCTTTGCACAGTATAATGGATTCTTTAAGCTTTGAAAGTGAGTTGTTGTGGCCTAAAGTAACAAATCAGTTTTGGAATGCATGCTGTCTGTTGTAAATGATTTGGGGGTAATAAATTTTCTGGTACAAAGCAATAGGTAGAGTTTTCATAATGTTGAACAGTTTAGACTTGTCTTGAAGGGAACAATGTCGCTAAAGCAATGCGCTGGTTCCAACTATTTGTTATTACAAAAGACATTTTTTTTTCCTTAAGGTAGAATCCTCATCAGATTTCATGCTCTGCTGTAACTTGTTTTATTTCATATAAAAATATTTGAGCACAGTTGTATATCTGTTACATCTTTTAATGTAAACTCTTTTTTCAGGCTGCTTAGGAAAGCTTACATGCGTTGCCCTTTATACTTAAGGCCCGTTAAAGTGGATTTGATTACTTTTAGAACTTTTAATACACTACATTTCCATATTGAACACTGAAAATTAAGGTGACAGTGCAGAAGCTGTGTGTGTTACCTTAAATGTAACCTGTTGGGTTTTTCAGCACTCAGTGGGTTCTCTGCTTCAAACTTACACAGATGGGGATTTCTAGAAGTCTCCCTTCCCCAGATAAATATGGTGAAGGAACTGCTGGGGGCTCCAGTTAGGACTGGGTGTTGGTGAGACCAGATGTGCAATAACTGTCAATAAACAGGACTCTTCCACTTTTCCATGCCAGTATCTGTCACACGGTTCTGGGTGTTACACAAGGTCCATGAAGCCCAGAATCTTTATCCCTCCATCCAGTTTTAGTGACTGCAGTGCAGGAAAAATGAACCTTCTCAACATCCAGCAGCTGTGAGAGCAAGTTACTTTCATCTATTAACACTTTCCCTTCCCCACACCCCCTTTCTCACCACAATATTGCAGGGTACCAGCACTAGAGATGCACAATCAAGTTTGTTTCATAAACAAGACAGAGTGAGTTTAAGATTCTCTCATGTTTGGTGCTCACATTGTGAGTCCCCGGGTGTTATTCTCACATATCTACAGGCTTGGTCTTCTCTTTTCCCTCCTGCATCAAAACCTTAACAAGGTTGACTTCTCAAAATGAAAGTAGTAAACAGAAAACAATTATTTGATACACAAAAAACTCCCCAATTTATTGTAGGGAGTTGTTTAATGATACTTTAACAGATGTTTACAAAGCCACTAAGTTGTTGTTATTGAGAGAAAAGGCTGTGATGAGCTGGTTTTTCCCTTGAAAGTGAAGAGAAATCCTAAACTGAAAGGGAAATGGAAATGGCTGTGAGGAGGTTGATGTTAGAGAATGCTCTTTGGATGACAAAAGAAGGCAAGAAGCAATATGGGGCCAGAGAAAATTAAGTCAATTCCTTTTTTCCTGAAAGCAATAGGAACAAAATTAATCCTGATGATATTTTCGTCTGGTACTGCAGTGCTATTATCAAATCACTGGCAATCCACACAGGTAGGTCAGGTTCCCAGCAGGAAAAATAGATGATGTGTTCATACAGTGGGACAGTGGAGTGTTTGTTCTTCCAATGAGAAACAGCAATGGTGCTAAAAAGTGAGTATAACAGTTTCTTTAGGTGCTAGACATCCAAAAGCTTTAAGGAATTAATCAAGGAAGTCTGTGAGCTGTCATTACTGGGGAAAGGGACATAGAACTTCTGGATTCTCATGCTATTCCCAGCTCTGGGAAAACTGGGAAGTTCTGGAGTGATGAAAGCCACTGTAGACCTGTTAGATGGAGCATGTCACACACAAAACACATGATTTATGTATTTGAATAGATGAATGTTTCTGTGTTAGCCAATCAATGTGGCTTTAAGGAAAATAACACGTAGGTATAAGCTTTGTGTGCTGTAACAAGCTTTGTTAATCAAGCATCTAGTAGGAAACACCAGTTCACTTTGGGTAGAGTGTTCCTGGGTTAAATTGGAAGGAATTTATGCATTCAAGGTGGATTAAAATCTGCTCAAACGAGACCTTTGACTATAAACTAGGAAGTAATCGAGTGAATGGGTTTCTAAAGCAACCTTACTAGATGACTGAAACTGAAATTGGTATGGAGAACTCACTGGTTAAATGGAATAGCAAGACCTCTGTTGGTCGTGGGAACAAATATACAGCTGATGTCTCCTGTCCAGTGACAGCTGGGTGTGTGGGAGTTGTGCTCACTTCATAAAACAACAGCCGTAGTGTGGACGCTATGAGGTGGTTGGTGTCTTCTGCTGTTTGAGAACAGTGTGGAGATCACACATGGGGACGTGCTGCCTCCTCTCTGCAGTTGGTCTTATTCTTGGTTCTCAAGCGTGCAGGACCCAGCTGGATTTTGCTGTGGAATGGTTGTGTAGGCAGGCTCTGAGCTGAGGGTGGAGAAGGTGAACTGGTTTTGTAAGGGTGGGAAAACTCAGGAGTATCTTTATAGAAAGGATTTGCCCCTTTCTAATGTGCACCTCTTTGTGGTCCAGAATGAGGACAGCAGAGTGACTGCTCACCGGCATGGTCTTTCCCTTCTTCTGTGATTAGTTTTGTTTTCTCCATGGCCTGTTATTCTAGAGAGTGAAAATAAGTGTCTGTGAGGGCAGAAGTCATCAGTCTGAACAGGAACGATGTGGTCGCTGTATGGTGTGGGTGAGGTTGTGTTGCATCAGGCCATGCGACAGGGAGGTAGGGGGCAAACAACCCCACAGACATCTCTTCCCACTTCCTGCCCTTCTCTCTTCTTCCCCACCATTGGTCCCAAAAGATACTACCCCAGGAGTGGGTAGCACTTGCTTCTTGTTTCTGAGAGATTTGGATATGTGCTAGTGTGCAGGAAGGAGGGACTCTACCCGATGTCAACATCACAGGTGTCAGTATTTGTAGGGAATCATAGAATCATCTAGGGTGGAAGGGACCTTTTAGATCATCTACTCAACCATCAGATTTGCTGCTGGAGCTGTTTCTCTCTGGACCTGTATCTTCTGTGTCCTTTATCCTTTTTCCTCTCTTACAAGCCAGGAGCTGTATGGCCACTCAGGAAATTAACTTACTTATTGATCTTTCTGAGGGCGTAGGGATGTAATTCTGTCTTTATTACATCAGATTTTAGAAGATATTTTTGAACAGCGGCAAAAGCATAAAAGTCGCGGGGAAAAAAAAGAGCTCACCCAGAAGCAAGGAAAGAAGCAACAATCTCTGGTGTTGCAGACCTGGGTTTTGGAGATAATCAAATCAGCATGAAGGAGAGAGTGAAGATTTTAGGAACTTTATATCAGCAAACCTAATATTAGAATCAATTTACAAGCTTCAATGTTTCCTTGTTTTAGCTTATAGGAAGAAGAACAGGCTTTATTTTGCAGGTTTTTATTTCCACAACATATTTTCAGAACTACTAATCTTTATCATAGCTCTTTGTAGCCTAAAACTAAAGCCTCATGGAAAACTATGAGGTTTTCCATGAAATTGCCAAATATGTTCCCATAACAGCCTGTCCTAATTTTCCTACAGCAAACATTATCCTCTTTTCCTAAGAACACTGATGGAATGTGTGACTTCCACCACCACCTCAGAAAAAAATGGGCCCTGAATCTGCAATGATCAAATCTAAAACAATTAAGATACATCAATTGTGTTATAGCATGAGAAAAATGAGTGATGCTGATATATTTGTTACAATTTATGCACTTGACTTTTTTTCCCAACTTTCCAGTATCTTGTATTGAGAATTTCTAATATTTAAAGCAAGTATTTCTAATAGTCAAAGCAATATATTACAGACATATGATTTTTGTGGATCAACTTTGTTGTCATTCTATTAGAAGTAGGTATTTGTCACTTAACCTGGATTTGATGAGTTAAAATTGAGAGAAGCAGTTAATAATGAAAAAAAAAAAGTGAATGAGAGCTCTATGAGGATTTTCTACTTCTAAACTCAGGTAATTGTTTTATTGATAAAAAAAGTCAAGAGAGTTAAAACTGAATTTTCTTGAGGATTTGTTTTCAGAACTCATTCAAGGTTTCTTACACTACCTTCTTATATGGGGAGGAACTGAAGTTAGATCTGGCTGAAAAAAAGGTAACATCATAAAAAATGTTCATGCTGTAGCAATAAAAATGTACTGGGACAAGACAGAGAAAGAAATGAAAGAACACAAGATCACAAGAAATGAAAGAACAAGATGCAGCGCTGGTGATGAGTTGGGTTTTATTGTTTTGGTTTTTTTTTCCCTTATTAAAGCACCAGCAAATACGTGTACTACATTCCCAATAGGTAAAGGATTCCAACCTTATTATAATGTAGCTCCAATTTGAGGCTGTCAGATCTCAAGAGTGAGAAAAAGCAGGACAGCCTGTCATGCTGGCATTTCTGTTTCCACATTTTCCTTATCATGGAGTGAAGAATGTATTTTTTCATTTACACCTACCTGTGACTTTCTGTAGCACAACCAGCCTTCCATGCATTTAAGAGAAGTAGAGGTGTCATGCTAATGATATGTTCCTTTTTTTTTTTTGCCTTTTGAAGGGCAATTTAAATTGTCTTCCCGAATCATGGTTTGCATTAGTGATGCTAAAATGTGTGCTGGTAAGTACTGTAAATGGATACAGTGTAGGAGTAAAGGTATTTCTTTCCTCAAGACTGAACAGTGATTTTTTTCTTTTCTTATTGAAATACAAATTGCCATGTCTGTTTAAATCTGAAGTGTGGGGTGTTCTTATTAGCACCTCCAGCCTGAAGTCTTTTCATATTCAAATGAATGTTAAGTGTTATGAGGATTACACGTTAGTCGCATTTTAAAAGAATGGGCTGAAGAGCTTGTTTTGTCTTTTTATTGTTCATTTGAGAGTATATGAAGTGTGCTCATTTTTAAACCCTATTTCATCATCTGCTGATATTTTGGAAGAGAAATAGGAGAAGGTAGATGAAATTTAAGCCTTGAATTATCTTCTATCCATTATCCTGCATTTTGATCTTGCCTTTCTCCAAAAGTGGCTAAATATTTAAAGACTAATTGAACAGGAATGGGTACTTCATTTAAGGATTTTTCTTTTGTTTTATTGATACCCTCCACTTGGCTTTAGAACAGAGACTAGCTGCAAATAGATATTTGATGCCTGACTGGCATCTTTATAGATTCTTTTCTAAGTGTATGTCCACGTGCTAAACAAGTTTTTGTCTTCTGTACATACATGCAGTGCAGCTTTGGAAGTTCTTCACCTGCATTCAGCATGTGGGTTTGGAGGCTGTCAGCGGTGCTTGGACGAACTATTTGATTAAATGCTTTCAAGAAAGCTTTCCAACGTGTGATAACTTCATGTCTCACATTGATATGTGGTCTACACACGGTTCAGAGAATGCTGTGGCTACAGAAGCCCCTAAAAATGTCAGATTACTTTACATTTTTGGGTGAAGCATGTCGTCATGACCCCATGATTTAAGGATCTTTGGAATACCAGAGCCTGCTTTTGTACTCCCATATTACTGAGCTGGTTTGTGCATCTGCAAAATATCTAAACTCCTTGTGGAGACTTCAGGTAGCCAAAAAAGTCCTCTCAACACCATGTTTCATTCCCATTTGGCTCCTTGATCTTTCTGAGATCAGCAGACAGTACATTTTCCTGAGACATGCTTTACCATGCAGAAGGCTTCCAGTTTTGTCTTTTTCCTACCTACATTTCTTTAACATTCATCCATCTTTAATCTTCATCTTGCAAAATTAGCTTGTTAGAAATGTTTTTAAGGAATTGCTCTTCTTACATTAGGGCTCAACTTCTTGTCCTCCCAGAACTTTTGAAAAAGCAGCTCTGTCTTGCTAATAGTATTCATTATAAAATAGCTTAAAAAAGCTAGATGAATTAGAATGGAAACTTCACCAAATGCAGTGGGTTTTTTCCCAAATAAATCAGGATTAGGATGAGGTGGCTGCTGTTTTCTTGTAGATGTAACTGAGGCAACATTATATTGGAAATGAGTTTCCCTGTTAGTGGATTGTTTCTTTGCCAATGCTTGAAATGTTTCACCAAATACCTTTCAAGAAACCATAAAACATCATTTTACCATAATGACTCTGAGCCACTCTGATGGACAATAGAGATATAAACCTTTGAAAATCAAGACGCTCTATTAGTGTTTTTCCATCTAATGGGCTCTTATTATTTCTTTTCTCCTGGGAAAATGTTTATCATTGGCGGTGACATCCCCACTGATGACTCTTTACCGTTCCCATATCAATGTATGTAGGTAGCTCTAACAGCTCCTGCTTTTCTTGCTCCCCAGCCCCCCTTTAGTGATGGGGTGTCTTGTCTGGCCGGGAGATGAGGAGCAGGAGAAGGCTGGTGAGCCTTTAAAATGGATTGGCTTGTAACATAGAAAAACTCAAATTATAAAGATCTAATAGTGTGTTTCTAACTGCCAGGTGATGTATCTTGGGAAGATTGGGAGCAGAGCTGAAAGAGCTCATAGATAAACTCCTGAATGGAGCATCCACCTTGGGTAGTTTAAACAAGGCAATAGAGATGACACAGGGCATCACAAAAAATGTGAGTTCCAGAGATGAGCATCTATTAGATAACAATCTTAAACTAATTGTTTGTTCTTAGTACATCCCCTCCCCAAAGCACTTAACAACTGCTTCTGGCTACTTTCAGAGCCTGCGCATTGTGCTTGGTGGAGTTCTGGGGTGACAAAGTGCAGGTGGGAAGTGATGGGGGTGTGAGCAGAGACAGACCCGCTTTGTCTAGGGATGGCACTGCAGTAACTGAGCGAGCAGATCTGCAGCAGAAATATGATGCTCTTCTAAATCATTGGGGGGGGGGGGGGGGGGGGAAATGTTTTTGATTTTTTGNNGGGGGGGGGAGGGAAATGTTCTTGATATTCTGAGAACAATTATGTGGTTTAAGTACTGACAAATGCGTCATTATCACTTTGCCAGGAGCATGTGTCTTAATATCACAAAACTGGTAGTAGTTGGACTTTTTCACGTGTATAACTGTTTTGCTTCTTAAGGCATGGAAGGGATGGATGCTTGTACGGAATGCTGGAAGGAGAGAGTTTCAAAAACAGAAAAGCCCATGGCTGGCAGCAGGAACAGCTCAATCCCAGAGCTGGCTTCTTTGTCCCTGTTTGCTGGTTGGAGAGAGTAAGAGCAGTGATGCTGGGTTTGTGCACAGGGCAGCTGATGGCAGAGTGACTTCTTATCTGCTACTGCCTGCATCTCCTCCTTAATATGTTTTGGAAAACCTTTCTCTTCTTCCCACTTTTTGTGTTCTGTATTAATCTTATCCAGAGATTCCTTGGTGGTAAAGACTTACAGGTCTGTCCAACTGAAGAGAAAGGCTTTTGGGATGCAAGATCCTGGCACATCTTCTGATTTCACTGGAAATGGAAAAGACCGGGGTTTTGGAGAAGGAGGGAGCAAGGAAAAAAGGAAAGGAGAAAAACTACCTCCTAATATTGATTTTAAAAGCAAGCCTTGGGTTCAAACCTTGGGCAGAGGTTCAAGTCAGTTCTTTAAACCAGTTCACCTAATCCTGGTTATCAGCTTTCTCCTCTCTTGGAGGCAGGAGTTGCTCTATAGCCAAAGGGAAGAATCTGCTTGGTTAAGAAATACCGAGGGACTTGCCTCAGCTAGCTACGGGAGTTGAAAGAATTTTTTTCTTCTATTTCAGATTTCACTGACACTTTTCAGTGAAGCTCTTTTTTTTCCTTTACTTCCCCCCCCCCCACCCCCCCCCCCCCCCCCCCCCCCCNNTCTATTCCTGAACCCATGAGGTACAATGCTCTCCCCCCCCCCCCCCCCCCCCCCCCCCCCCCCCCCCTTTAAATATGCCTCTCACAGTTTTTATGGGACTCTTTAGTCTTTCAGTTTTGGACCCCTGAGGCTTTCAGCTTTCCTAGTTGCTTCTTTGTAAGTCGGACTCCCACAGCTTGTGCTTGGTGTTATAGAGATTCTGAAGGGCACGTACCATGAGTGTTTTAGTGACCTTGCAATTTATTCAGGAACCACGGTAAACTCTTATTTGTATAATTTGTGGGAAGTGCTAAAAGAAAAGGGTCCTGTAGATTATTTTTTTCCTCTACTGCAGCCTGACCTGAAAAAAATAATAGAAGGAAAATGAAGCGTTTATAGAAAAACGAGCCATCTGTCCAAACACTGCTCAACTTTTTGTCCAAAGGCTATTTTATGGAATTTGGTGTTGAGTGTTTGTCTGTGCACCTGCGGTCACACACAAGGCACAAGGACACTTTTTCTTCCTTAGATAAATATTTATATAGGAGATACTTGCACTTAATACTGTTTATTTTCATTTAAGTTTGGTGAAAATATTACTATTAAAATGGACTAGGACAAAAATACGATGCAGCTCATCTACACAGAGCAGGTCCATCTGCTTCTTGAGATTTAACATGTTTTGATGAATATTTGTTGTAGAACTTCACTAACAGCAAGAATCTAGAGGAGCTCGTTTCTTTAGGCTACGGGCACAGTGTTGGTGTGGGAGAGAGTTGGCCTCAGGGGACCTGTGAAGCTGCAGGGATTGTGCCCCTTCCCTTCCCTTCCCTTCCCTTCCCTTCCCTTCCCTTCCCTTCCCTTCCCTTCCCTGGGAGGTCAGGCAAGTGGTAGTACTTGCTCTTACTCCTCCTTCAGAACATTTGTTCCTCTTGAACCACTTGATGGGTTTGAATGAGGTTGAATTCATGGAGGTCCAACCTATTTCAGTCCAGATACCTTGTGATGTCACCCACCTTACCCACTGGGGGGTCCCCAGATGGGAACTGAAGTGGCAGGGCTTGGCTTGGGCTCTCGTGTCCATGTCCTGCGACGAGCTCTGCTGGGGCTCCCTCCTCTTCATTGCTGGTCACACCACCCGTGTCACAGTGAGAGTGTATCTCTAGGGGGTCTTACCAACCTCTGGCCAGGGACTGCTCCTTGCTACTTGTTCCCTCAGCACGGCCACAGTGTAGAAAATTAGAAATAAAAATTAACCTTTATTCCTTTGATTGTTTTAATGACAGTAATCTTACTGCATCCCTCCTAGGGATAAAGGATACAGCCTTAAAACAAAGTAGTTGTAGATGATATTTGGCCCACTTTGTTAGGAGAGATAATTTGACAACAAAGCTAAAATTTCAACTTTAGATAAATACTCAAATTTGGATTAATTTCTGTTCAGTGTTTTAAAATTAAATTGCTGAACTAAAGAAGAATTGTACTAGAAGAAACTTTATATTCTGTGTTCTGGGTTTTTTTTGTGGTTTAGAAAGTTCGGTCTCCTCTGTAAAGTTTCTCTTTACATAAAACATCTCTCTGAAATGTATCTCTATATGTTTCAGAACATCAGTGAATTTTCTTGCGCTGCTTTGCTTTATGAATTTGATGGTGATTCTCTGGTTCTGCAGAATTATTAAGGGTATTGAAAATAATTTAAGTCCTTTTTATTGTAGTGCAGGGGCAATTCTTGGAAATGCAAAACAAATTGTATATCTAACAGTAATACTGGGAATAAAGCAACCTCTGTAACATCATAAAGTATCAATGCTTTATGATTATTTCTTTTATGCTCCATGAATGTCTAATTTTTTATTGCTGCTCAAGTCTGTATCCAGTTTACTCCCAATATGTGACCTGCTATTCCCATATGGTAAGTAACTCTTAATGTTTCCTTTTCTCTTGCTGTCATCTCCAAGTGCTCTTCCTGCAATGATTAGAAACCTTCTTCACCCTTCAAAAATGGCACACGATCACAAACAATATATTGAGATGAAAGGGAAAGAGTGGACCAGCGTGTCTCGGAGCTCTTTGATCTCCTTGGGGATGGCTGGGGCATCTTCCAGCCATCCCTGTCAGAAGGGGAACAAGTGAAACATTGTCTTGTCAGGGCAGAAAGGTCTGCATACCTCACATGGAAAGGAAAACACTGGTCACCTGCTGTATGGGGTGCTGGGCAGGAAATTTAGAAAATAAGATGTGCTGGGGTGGGGGGGGGAAACCCCAAAAGACATGTTAGCCAAGCAGCTGTTAATTACTAGACCAGCCAGTTGTAGGGTATTCACGTGAGGGTGTAGAGTATTTGCATGTCTGCGTGCAAAAGATACATAGATTTCTTTCACAAGAAAAACATTGTTTTATCTTGAACGAGACTGTCAGAAAATAGAACCCAGTGTAACTTGAGATGGCAACAAACAGCAGAATGATGGAAAGGCTTCACCTTGAGGTGGTATTTGGCTTCGTTTTGGAAACACGCTGTGTGTACGAGTTTAGGTTTAGGTAACTAACTGAGAGGTGTCACTTGGAGACACAGCAGAAGCTCCTTGCGGTCACCCTGCCCAAAATACAACCATCTGTTGATTCCGATGATGCTGAATTCATGTGATAAATATTTCCAAAGTATTTTATGAACACTTGGGTGGTTTGTAGTTTTAAGATATGTGAGGTGTCCAGAAGGACAAAGACATTTTTTCACTTGATGAGGGTGTCAGCACCAAGAACTGGGGTCGTGTCAAGCCTCCCAAAACTGAAAACTTTCAATTTATTGAACATTAAATTAAAGCCCGAGTGGTATGGTCAAGGTCATAGAGAAAGCTCATGATCAATGGGCAGTAGACCATGAATCCTGGTTCCAGGATCCTTGTCTAAAATGCCAGCTTACGTTGCTTTGAGAGAGACTTGTAATTATCATACTTCAAAATTACAACTGGCCAATTGCATGAAGGAAACGGACCTGTCTAGAGCATTTAGCAGGCAATTTGCCAACTTCCCTTTCTCTTGTCTCTTATAATATGGGAAAAACCATGGTTGTATTCCCTGAACAGACCCTGGACAGACCCTGGACTGCCAGCTTCTCCCTCCTGGCTTATATTCGAAGGTGGCAGAATTCTTGTTTTTTCCCCTAAACCTCCTGTGCCTGTTTGATAGAGATTGTCTAATTTCTCTGCATTGTGAAGTCCTGGTTCACTGATAGTGAGCAAATAATAATTTTAGTGTAATGAATACATGCTGATAGACAGATAAATCTTTTTTCTTGGATTTTCACATACTTAAGAATCTGGCCCCACTCCCATTCCATTGAGAGCAGATGAGATGCCTGTAAGATTAGTCCCATATTAATGACTACAGAACATTATGTCATAGAGAAGTAAAACAAAAGATTGTGTCATATTGGTACTAAAAAAACCACGGATCCCTTCCTAAGGCAGTGTTCAAAAACCTGTTGGTTCAGCAGATCTTACAGGAGCATAAACAACTTTTTTTTTCTCTTTCAAACGGCTGCATTACTGAAACGCTGATTGATTTCTGCTCCACTGTTGTCCAATGTATGACCTTCCAAAAATACTGTGTGATATTGGTTTCCCTCTACTTCTTTTGAAGTTGTTACAAAATGTAGAGATGAAACAAACTATTATAAGATGCAATTTAGGTGGATCCTGCCTGATCCATGGGTACTGAAAGGGCGGCTGTTTATGGTCTCAGGGGAGGCAGGAACACGTGGGCAGCGCATCTGACATGGTTTGTAAGCAATACCCAAAGCATGAAATACCCCAAACCTCGTCAAGAGTGACTCAGCTCCATTGGTGGTTATTCCAGCTCAACGTACAACAGATATCCTAAGCAAAGTAATTTTGTATAGATGTGTACGTTGCCATTCTCCACGCGCTTAGGCACACAAAAGAGAAGATTGATAGTTATATATAAGATTAGTATTCATGAAGTATGGCTTCAGAATATTGATATCATGTTACTCTCTCCATCAATCATATCAGTTTTGCAACTACTTTGAAAATTTAGGTCTACCAATTAAAATAACAAATAGGAGGTAAACAAGTCTATGGGGAAGTTGCTGTGGAGCTGCTCAGGTAAGAGCAGTAGCCACTAAGTCTGGGTCCAATGTGCTGCTCTAGAACCAGGGCTCCTGCTGCATCGGCACCATCCCGATGGCATACTGACCCTGCACGGATCTGCCACCACTGGGACTGGGAGTACTGGGGCTCCTTGGTTGGGTTTAGGGTACTGCCTCCATGAACGAAGCATCAAATGGGAGAAGTGAGGGGCTTTGTTAGTTGCAAACCTTTAGGCTGCTCTCTAAAACACTTCAGAACGTGCTTTCAAAATACTAAACCATTTCATTTTGGCAATAAATTCTCACAAATCAAATCCTGCTTACCTCCTTTGTTGGGGAAATGATCAGAGACTGCCCTATTGGAGTCATCCAAACAGCTGCTAGCAACTGCCAATCATCTCTTGCAAAGGTAATATTAGCAAGAAATAATTTAATTTCATATCTTTCCCTACATAATTGCAACAAAAAAAAACCCAACTCTGACACCCTGCCTTAAAAGGTGGGGGAGGGCAGAGAAGGGTGTGTAATTGAAGAAACAATCCCTGTCTCACACATGTAGTGACAAGCCTTACGTGATTTTTATTGCAATAATTACTGTATCCTGCTGATCGAGAATAATTATCATCACCATAGCAACTTCGTATGGAAAGTGTGATGGGGGTGGGACGGAGTAGAACGATTCCTTGAGAGCAGCGTTCAATGTGCTCATTTAGTATGTTTTTGTGAGTCTTGAAATATTAATGCTCATCCTCCGCATTTGTTTTGGCTTCTATACCAAGTAAGGAAATGGGGATGGTGCATCAGCATAAAAATCCAACTGTTGTGAGGGTGTTTGTACTTAATGCAAGTTGTTCTTTGATTTAGAGTTTGGGAGCAGGGGCTGAAGCATCTGGGCTCACAGAACCGCATCCCTGTGCAGATGCTGCCCTTCTCCTGGTCGAGGCAGCCCAAGTGACATCCCCTGCCTATCGCTAATGCAGGGGTGGGACAGACTTGGCTGACACTGTCCTTGCTGGGCATCTACACCTGGTGCCTTGGTAATGACATCCCTGTCCACTTATTTACTTATTTATGGATTTGGCCAATGTTTGCTTTTTCGAAACCTTCTTGCAAACATTTAGCACATGTTGATTTTTTTTTTTTTTATAAATTTATTCTTTCAATAGCGTTTTACCTGTGCAGAGCTGATACTCTTCCAAAAGCACTTTTCAGACTATTTTGAAATGAAAAATAATATTTAGAGGAATACCAGGTGACCGGGACACATGTGATCCATTTTCAAAAACTAGTCTGCAGTTTATTCTTGTCATATAACACACAAACTAGCCATTTTAGTGGTTTAAATAGATGGTGAAAATAATTCATAAAGATAAGATTATGCTCTATGCATTCATAAAGAGCACTTATGGTATCCCAAAGCATCAATATATCTTCACTGAAGCTTCCAAATTCCTCAAATCAAGGGTTAAAGTGACACAGACCCAATGTTTTGGAGAAACTAGAATAATAGATTTAAGATACTCGGCAAGTTTGCAACATGATGCGAAGTCTTTCCAGTCCTGAGGACATGGTCAGTTGGACCAGTTCGTTTTGTCACAACAACTACTTCAGAGGAAGGACTGAGATGTGAAGACATGGTTTGACATTCTGAAAATCTGAATTCCAGTATTCTGTCCAGGTGGGTAACAGATTTCTGATGCCCTTAGTGACTCCATGTTGCATAGTGGAGCAATGTGGGGATGGTGGTGAAGCTTTTTCCCTCTTGCTCGGAGAAGGCTGTTCCCTTTTTGTACTGGGATATACCTTGTCCCATTCCCAATTAACGAGGTGGTTGCGATGTCATGGATGGTAAGTCTTACAGGCAGGTAATAAACGGTATCATCTTCCTAATCCACAAATGGGACTGGGACTACCGTTTGTAGATAGCTCTTGTTAGAAAGTTTGTCATTGCCACCTGCTCTAGCTAGAGGAGTGACAATCATGTCCTTCAGGGATTCCGAGTCCTGTTCCAAAGCATCTGTTGGCAATGGGAGAGGATGAGTAAGGTACCTGTGCTGAGCTCTGCTTGAAGGGATGAATTAGGGTGGCATTGCACCAGTAAGGGGTTTTTTTTCTGCCTCATTTCTTCACTCTCTGTGTTGTAAAGCAAACTGTGGTTTGAGGTGCACATCTCCCCTAGGAGGTCAAGGTTATCTTGTGTCAGGACTGACTTTCATAGCCTGTCCTGGGAAAGGCCAAATAGAGTTTGTAACTCTTAGCCCTACAGCTGATAAGTGAAGGGAATGTTTTAGGAAGCTTTTTGGAAGCAGTAACTTTCAGTTAAGTCTGCAGGACAGAACAGCCCAGGTGTTAGGGGTCCTTCTTTACTGGCTGCCATGAACCTGACTCTCAGCCCCCATGTCTTAAGTGCTTGGAAGACAAAGGAGTTTTAGTCAGCCCATGGAAACATCATGTTAGATATGGTATTGACTTTTTGCATTGTCTTAATTTTAAAGCATCTGTGTCTATATGGCCCAGTATTATCCTTCTGCTTCTGCTGGTTCCTTGGCAATACCTATATCTATTGAAGGAGAGGCTCAGCATACAGCATGCCTTCACTCTTGCATCTTTTCTGTTTCCAGTCTCCCCCAGCTCGTTTAAGGGTAAGTTCCCTTTTCCCAGTTCCAAAAGGGAAGGAATTACTGAGGACTCCTACAAGCTGAAAGTTGCACAGGGGCTGCAGGCACTGAGGAGGATGTCCCCAGGACCAGGTATGTGGTAAAGCTCAGATAAAAGCAAAGGGGCAGAGCTTCTGTATCCTTAATTTCTTTGCTTTTGTTTCCTTCAGCCCCCATAGCTATACTCTTTTTCCTACCCTCAGTCCTGAAGAAGCAACTGTCTGAGGAGTGAAGATTACCAAAATGATGGCAATACTCAAACCCAGTAGCCCTTGGGCACCTGATGTCCACATGGGCTTTCACCACTGCTGTTACCAGCCCACCTCCCCATGCTCTCCTTCCAGACGTACTGGCAAATGCCAGAGGTCTGATGGACATTTGGGATTCAGGTTCCGGGTGCTTCTTCTGGCACTCAGTTCCATGGCCAAGAAATGAATGGTGTGACATTTAAAATGATGCTGCTCTCAATGCTCATTAAAATCTTTCATCTCCCACTAATTTAATTTGCATTGCGCTGCTGCCAAGCTTTCTTGTGGCTTTTGGGACACTTTTAAAGAAGTATTCTTGATCTGTAAGTGTGTCTTTAGGGGGATAGAGCAGCTACATGAGTTCCTGGTGGTGCTGGAGCAGAGAGCAAGTCGCAGCGTGTGGCTTGGTGTCACCGAGAGCTGTCAGGAGGAGAAGTTGTACTGTGGTTCTCACTTGGGCTGCTTGGAAACCCTGTCTTCAGCCCTGGGGGTGCTGGTGGGAAGAGAAGCAGGTCCTGAACATCCCAGGGGGTGCCAGTGGTAGGACAGCAGGTCCTGAGCATCCCGGTGATGGCATGCTGCTGCTCTTGCCTTAGCCAGCTCTAAAAACTGAGTATCTGTGGTAGTGTGCTTTTTTCCACCCATTTTCAGCAGTAAGAGAGCTCTCAGGTTCCGTTGTGATCTAGGTTGCTTTGAAATGTTGAGTTTTGTCAGCTTGAAAAACTTGAGACAACCCCAGTTTCCATCAGAAAATTGGAAAGCAGTTGCCTCTTCTAAGAGCCATTTTCCAGTCAAAATATAAACACGTAGCTACTGGGGAAGGCAAGAAGAGCCTCGGGCTATTTTTGTTTCATGATGAGGGTGTTATTTGTGTATGAAACACCATCCTATGGAAGTTTAGATGCTCTGAATGTTAATGTTCCATAAAGCCAAGCGAGTGCTCCCCTCAGTTTTGATAACACAGTAGGTCTCATAAATAAAACTGTTCTCACTCCAGCCCAGGAAAATATTGTTGAGGAGAAGGTTAGAGTCACTTATTCTCTGTTACTAATTGCAGGAGCATCTCCTCTTTAATACACCAAATTTGATGAGGAAGCCTTTATGTTCAGCAATGCTGCTACTCCATCACTGGAGCAGTCGATCCCACTGGGCTGGAGCAGGTTCTGGGGCAATGGAAGTTCCTTAATCAAGTTTGGGTGGTTTTGAAATGAGTTGCGAAAAGGCAGCCAGAATTTGTGGGCTGGGGGTAGACACCGTGGGGGAGTGGGGTTCAGGGCCAAGGAGGGGAGAGGGGTCGGGATATGGGATCAGAAAGGACCCTCCTGCTCTTAGCCCAGTAATCCCAGGAAGCAGTTTCTAGTCTCAGCTACTGTGGCCCTGACAAATCATTAACGATTTTGCTTCTGGTTTTTGTAAGTAATGCAGTTCTGAACTGATAGAGTTTAGAACTGAAATAATTCTTATTTCTGCACTTTGTCTCGGTTTTCTGTTTGTTCTTTGAACTACTGGGCACTAGAATGACAGCAAGAAACGGTTACAGAGTGTGACCAAGTATCACATAATTAAACAATTTGACATTGGAATGCAGAAAACAAAATGTAACAGTAAAAGACTGGTCTAGATTTCATCTGCTCAAAGTAATAATAAAGACATCAGCAGGGAAATCAGTCATGCACATATATTATTTGTGTGCACTTAAGTTGGACAGATAGGATAATGGATGTGGTATACACCAGATGTTACATTTCCTGAAAATAGATATGTTAAAGGAGCTCACAAGTGGTTGTCAATGCCCCTTTCATTACCCCATCAGTCTAAATTTATCCAGTTGAAATAAACATCTTACTTTGTCTGAACTTGGGCTTCACCTTTAAATTTGCTGTGTTACTTCTATGCACACAAGAAAATGGTTAATAAACTCTGACATACGATGTTTTACTGTTTCTTAAATCCTTTCACAGATTGAAAGGATAGCAACTTTCTGAATGTCTCAGTTTAAAACAAGAGTAACACCCAGGTAGGCACAAAGGTGCTAAAACATAGTCAAGACGCTAATTTTTTAAATAATTTTATCTTGTGCATCACAACATGCGGGGATAATGTTCTTAAGGGCATGGATACCCGGCTGGTAGATGTGGTCATGGCCCTGCACAGAAATGGCTGTTACAAGCCACTCATTTATAGAAATTTCTGCTGTGAATATACACGGATCTGTAGCAGTTAGATTTTCATAAGATGTTTTGTTTTGTTTTTCTGCAGAGCTTGTGCTGGAAAATTTCACAGTGTCTTTGATGCCGTGTATGAGAATAAACCTCCTGCTGAGTTGCTTTTTTAGGTACCTTTAATGTTTTGTAAATCAAGTGCAGAATTCTCAGAGTAGACAAGGCTGGAAGAGCAACTGAAATGGGGTTAGTACTGGCTGGCATAGTCCAAGGGAAATAGTCCCTTCATGTGCCAGCTTGTTGGGGTCACATCTGCCTTGTAGTCACAGCAGAACATGACATGATGTTAATGTGATATCATCTCTGGCTCTTCATATATACATAGGTAAGTTCTTAGAGGGAAATGGACAAAAAGAGATAATTGTCCATCCTAGAATGATGTGATAGTTACCAAGTTAGTACTTGGCCATGCTTTTGCATGCAATTAAAAAAAAAATATAATCCATGTAATTGAAGAAAAACCACCAAGGTGTGCATACCTTCAGCATCGCTCAGGAGTCCAGTGTGCTAGATGCGTGTACTGGTGCTTACACAGGGAGGTGTGGAAAAAGGTGGGTTTTAAACTGTGTAGTTGCTTCTTTATATAGTTCATTCTGTGAAAGAGAGTTTCAAGCATTCACAACTTGAATGTACTTATTTCCTATGGTGACCGTTACCCTGCTGAACACGGTGGGACCATATAAGTTTCTATGAACACAATGTCCAATCTCTAATGCAGAGACCTTTCCAGTCCCATCTGGGGGAGGGAAGGAATTCATGCTTCTGTTGACCATTGTTTTCAACACCAGGAGTCCTTTATTGAAAATGCCAGCCAAAAGGGGCAATAAGCTTAGGTTATTTGACCTTCTGAGCAATCATCTTCTTGGTTTAGCATTTAATCTGATAAGGAATAGCCTGCTGTTGACATTGTATTGATAGGGGATGTGGTACTCGGACATTATTTCCATGTGATTGATGTCTGGATGGCATTCAGCCCCAGTCCGAGGAGAAAGATGCCTTTAGCAGCTGAATACTATCGGTGGTGGTGTTACCAGTGTCTTTTAGGATGCTGAGAAATATTTCACTTAAATAAGGAATAGGGTCTGAATAAGGGACGACTCTGGAAAAGGAAGTACATCTGAGTTGGACAAGGCCTTTGGAGTGTGTGGAATGCACTTGTCAGCAGATATTTTTGTGCCAATAGGTTAGATAAGTGTTACTGTTTACATACCAATTTGCTCTGTTATTGAATAATTTCTGTAGTAACCAGGGCAACAGTTCCATCATGTGATAAATTCATTACTCCAAAGATACACATCTTCATAAAGGAACTTCATATCTTCAGGTTCTGCAGATGCTTGGAAAACTTACAGCGTTTCTTAGACAGGTCCAATAAATAACTAAAATTATCCCAGACTTAAGGCTTGGCTACAACCTATGTCTAGTGTAAGAAGTCTTCCCCCTGACTAAACTGGATTTGGAACTAGTTTTAAGGTCTGCTTAATAAAAAACCCAAGCTCTTGAGTTCCTTTTCCACTGCTTCCATTCATACATGTCTGAACAGAAGCACCCAGGCAAGAGAGAACTTTGGGTTGGGTAGAATGAATGAGATGAGGACGATTTTTTTTAATCCATCATAAAGGATGGATTAATCCATGATACAGGGTGAGGGGAAAGACAGAGGGACTTTTGAACTTTGGCTTTTCATGCTGATTTTCCATGGAATGAATGAACTCTAATGCCAGTAAAAGTGAACTTTGTTTGAAGCATCTGCTTCTGCAGAGAAATGGTGGCTTCCAGAGATACACGTTCCGGAGATTAAAATCTCCTGAAAGTGCTAGAGATTTTAACTCGGATTCATTGTTCTAGAAGGGAAAGGAAAGCCAAAAGCACAGCAAGAGAGCAGAAGATTAATAAACAGAACAGAAGATTAATAAAAATGAGTGTCTGTAGTTGGAATAAAATGGACTGTGCAAGTTAGGGTGAGAAAAGCTGCAGCTGGAGAAGTTTGTATGTCAGGAAGTTTAATTTATCTTAATTCAAGGTAGCAATAAAGGGTGGCCACAGAACTGTCGAGTTAGGTAGGAAAGAGCTATTAAAAGGGGATGCGGATCTTAAGCACTGCTGTATCTTTCAGTCATGGCACAATGTCTTTGTATAAATTCTATTTGTCTATAAGTCTTGCCTCTTAATTGGCCTTATGTTGTATGTTACTAATTAGCTTTTGTGCTGTCTCTTTTGTGTTGAGGTGTGACCTCTGTAAAAGTGTCTGCTGTGGCAGCTATGGCTGCGTTTGCAGGTTGGTGTTATATAAACTGCTGACGTACCATAGATAGACATCTCCAGACAGTTAAAGCTTGATTTCAGAATAGCAAAGCCAATTAGCTAACTACTTATATTAAAGAGATAAGCCACTTTTTTTTTCTTTGATAGTCACTTTTCTTTTTCTTTTTTTTTCCCCCTTTTAGCTATACATGATACTTCTGGAAGCCAAATATTTTATAAAATTAGTGGAAGAAGTTCAGAACGATTGAAAGCAACAACTTTTTGTAGCATATACGGTGCCTCACATGATGGGATGTTGAAACTGTTTCAGCAGGTTTCTTCACATACAGTAATACAGAGAATATTCTCTCCAAGTGTAGAAAAGGTAGGAAGGAGGAAAACAAAAGCCAAAATGAAGAGATCCAAAATGCTACATTTTCACAGATTGCTGTGAAGAAATATGTCTTCAGAATCTTCAGAGCAAAAGAGAATGGGGAAGCAGCTCTATAATTACTCCAATCAGATAGTATGCCAACAAAAAAGGAACAATTAGTGATGTTTCCTAGTCAGTAGATATTTCTCCTTAACTGAGTGATCTATTACAGAGATATGTAATTAGGGCCACCTAATAATAGGTTTGGTAACTCTATCCCTGTCAAAAAGGGAAGAAAATCCATCCTATTGATAATTGCAGGTTTCTCCTTGTCTCATTTCTCTCCATCCTCCTTTTCCCCCTCATCAGATCCTTTTAAGTTTCGGTTTTCTTTTTTTTTTTTTTTTTTTAATATTGACAATACTTTTTGAGATCCCAAGTGTTACTATAGCAGACAACATGATCTGATGGGAGAAATGCATCCCCCTAGTATTTTTTGTGCTGTATGGAGAGTGTCAGTAGGAAACAGTACAAGGTCTCAGACTGCAAGTTTTCTTGCGGGTACAAAGGATTTTTCTCATGTCTCTTACATTCTTACCAAATGCTTTGGTTAAAGATCTAGTGCTACCAGTGAAATATTCCTCCTGCAAAAACAGAACGAGATTTCAAGTCACTGGAGCATAGCCAAAGACTCCATAGTTGCATGACAGCAGGTATTTCATGGCTTAAAAAAACAGAAATCCTGAATGCCAGGTGACCTTGCACATAAAAACGGTGTCCTGGTGCCTGCTGTGGCCAACTGCACACAGAAGGAACCCTGCACCTGATTTTCACAGGCTGGATGTGACAAGAACTGACAATTCAGGGACAGAGTGTACCCTCAGCAAGTTTGCTGGTAACACCAAACTGGGAGGGGTGGCTGACACCCCGGAGGGCCCTGCTGCCATCCAGCGAGACCTGGACAGAAGAACCTCATGAGGTTCAACAGGGAAAAGCGTAGGGTCCTGCCCCTGGGGAAGAAGAATGTCAGGCACCAATACAGGTTAGGGGTGGACGTGCTGGAGACAAGTTCCAAAGAGAAAGATCTGGGGGTCCTGGCAGACAACAAAATGACAAGGAGCAAGCAGTGTGCTCTTGTGGCCAGGAAGGGCACATCTTCCTTATGAGGAAGGAAGCATCTCCCTTATGAGGAAGGGCTGAGCGATCTGGGACTCTTTAGTCTGGAGAAGAGAAGGGTGAGGGGAGATCTTATCTATACTTAGAAGTAACTAAAGGGTGGGTTGAAGGAGGAGGGAGCCAGACTCTTTTCAGTTGCCAGTGAGAGGACAAGGGGCAATTGGCACAAATTGGAACATAGGAGGTTCCACTCAAATATGAGAAAAAAAACTTCTTCACGGTGAGGGTGAGGGAGCCCTGGAACAGGCTGCCCAGGGAGGTCATGGAGTTCCCTTCTTTGGAGGTTTTCAAGACCCGCCTGGATGCAGACCTGAGTGACATGCTCTAGCTCTGGGCAATCCTGCTTCAACAGGGGAGTTGGACTAGATGATCTCTACGGTCCCTTCCAACTCTAAAAATTCAGTAAAATTCAGTGAAATTCAGTGAAATTTTAGCGATTGCATTTGTCAGTTTGTAACCACCCATAAATGCTGGGGTAGAAGTGTTACGGGTCTTCCAGGTTGTAGACTTCAGTAAGTTTTGAGCATTATTATCTTAGGCTCTCTCTGTCTGTAATGGGATTTTAAAATTAAATTTCCAGGGTAAAAAGACAGAAAGATGATACCAACTCCTGGGCAAAGACCTTCACTGCTGTCCTTGGGAAGAATAAGCATTTTGCTGTGGTAGGACTGATGACAGGGATGTACTGCATCACAGCTTGAGTCATTCGTGAACTCAGCCAGACACCCTTTGAAAATCTTTACTTAAGAAAGATAATTTTGCCTCCTCACTGCAGAAATACCCCAAAAATTTACACAGCCTGGCACCAACTCTTGTCCTTCTGCAGGGAACTGGTCCAGCTGCAAGTTGCTGAGTACTTGATGGACATAGTTAAAAGGAGGCAGGGTTACTGCTCTTGGCCCCAGCTTGGTGTTGGTTCTTGCTTCTTGTTGGAAGAGTTCTTCAAAGGTTGCCCATAAGAAATGGGCCTGAAGTGCCCCAGCTTCACACTTGAATTCATCCAGTATTGTCAGCATGCAACAGGTGAAGTGTGATGAGTTGAGCACGCCTTTTAGTGACACCTCCACTTCGCCCCAAACTGCTCTTCTGGTGGCACTTTGTTTTAGTCATTTGCAATCATTGTCACTTTATTTGTTTCAATAACCCTGATCTTAATCTCAGGGTTAGAGAGACATGGGTCTCTCTCAGCAGAGACCCATGTAGGGAGATGGCACCATGGCCTGAGTAGCAGGAGGTGCTTCCGGGTGTGACCCTGCTCCCCTGGCTGGTGTTAATGGTGAGGATGGGTTTCTGACCCATTTTTGTCCACTCTAATCCTGGGGCAACAAGAACTCTGGGCACTTCCTTTGTTCATGAGAAAAAGTGCCAGAGGAAGCCATTTCTGGTCCACAGGTTGTACCAGTGCTACAGATGACCTGAGCTGTGCTGTGTATTCTTGAGCACCATCTACTGGTGCTGTTATTGGAACATTGATAAATATTTGTGAGAGTGTGTGTTGTTCCCCTGCATCTAAAGCCTTAGCCATATCACATCTGCAGCTTTCCTCAGTAAAGACAGGTTAGTGAAACTAAAAATCTGCAGCTAAACTAAAAATCTGACTTTGTTACTTAAAGGAAGAAGAACCCTCCCTCTGCTTTAGTCTTACAACCTGTTCCTTCCTTTCCCTGAAATATCATCTCTTTTTTATGAGGATATCATGAGACTGTCTTTAAGTAAATAAATAAATAAATAAACCTCTCAAGTGATGTCACATTTAGAGCAAAAGTCAATTTTCACCTTTGTAGATCCTCAGACAACTGGTGACATAGGGGACCTCAGGAAACCACGGACTCCAGTCTCCTCATTTCAGGGTTGGATTGATCCTCATTTTCAGTATGACTGTGAGATCATGAAGAGAACAAGATGTTCCATGTTTGACCTGCTGGGACTGGGAGCTGTTATATCACCTTCTGGCGTGGCCAGGCTGGCAGCAGGTCTGCCCCTTGGATGCTGTAACTGCATCATCCTTCCATAGAAGTCCTTCTGTAGCACCGACTGCAACACGGTGTCGGAAGGAGACTTTGCCTTCGCATTAGCTTGTCTGTTTTACATCTGTTGTGCAATCTTTCCACTAAAGAGTAACAACTGACATCACATTGCTGCATATAGAAACAGGAATAATATCCTTTATCTGAAGGATATTATTGGTCAATTATGACTTGCTTCCATGATATTAATGTGCTGGTAGCAACAAGAAGTAACAAAAGGGAATAGATCTTTTCAGTCTTCTAATTTGCCATTGACTTGGGTTTACACCATTATGTTCTTTTAACTGGAAGTGTCATTTGTCAACATCTCAAATATTTTTTCACTTTACAGAAAAAGCAATGAGCAAGTCTGTTTTCTACTGCTAATATAGGAGAGCTTGTTAAACAAGATGCAGATTTATACTAGCATTAAAACAAAGATTGGCTTTCCAAAAATGCAAAGAATGAGATAGACTTCCAAGTACATGACATCTTTTTCCTGAAAAGATCTATTACCAATCAAAGATTTTTACAGTGGCTTCTGAAATAAATTGCGCAAAGTTAACAAGAATTGCATGCAAGTTACACTAATTGGCAGATAAAAATAGAGAGAAGGGATTTTTATTTACAAATTAATTTGTAGTTTGAATCTCTTAGCTTACCTTTACACTGGCAAACAGAATGTTAGGAGTCCAAAGCCAGTAGCTGCCAGCCTTTTCCAGGAGGTGTATTAGCCTTTCTGTTATATGACCCAGCAGCAAGGACTTTTCTTTGAGGGGGGATATGGCTGTGTTGGGCATCTTAAAAAATATGATTTCACATGAGTACAGGAATGGAGACTCAACTGTACTCTAATGTCCAATAGCATGCTGATCTTAGCTTTCTGAAAGCAGTTTAGGACTCCCTAAATTTGTTCAAATAAGCAAGCATCATCTTTCAGAAAATTACCTACAGAATTCAATATAGATAATTAGAAAACAGATCATATAAACAGTATAATAGTGTACCTTTCATCCCCATAATCTTTGTCCCTCCGGTGTTCTTAGATAACTGACTCAAAACGACCATAACCCAACTCAAATCTTTTCAGAGAGAACCAGGATCTTTGTTCCTGGGGCTATTTCTTCCTTTTTTCCTTTTGTCATTAAGAACAGTAAGCCAAGAATATTATTCTTCTGAATTCCCAAACTTCTTGCCATGAATGCAGTTCCTTGCATTACTACACCGATAACAATCTATATTTGCCCTCCTACTGTCAGCAGTAACGCTGAAGTACTGTAACCTGCAGAGATAACATTTTGCCATCGTGCTCCACAATTCATACTTTGTTTCCCCGAACAGGGAAAAGGCTCATTTGAAGATGAGGACACGCTTTCAAGGATGTTCATTTTGCTATAGAGTTTTGGGGCTTTTCCCTTCTGAATTACCCGTGACCTAACAAATGCAATCAGACCAGCAGTTCTGCCTGCGACCTCAGCTCCACCTATTGATCTTTGTTTTTCTGCGTATAAAAATAGACCCATTCTGCCCTCTGCCTTGGGGATTACGGTTAGTAGGTTGACACTGGTTGTTCTTCTTGCCTGGAGGGTCTCGTGTTGAGTGTGTCTCCTGCTGCTGCTCCACAGTGAAACCCTGGGAGCAGCATTTGGCAACGTGCTCAGCGTGAAAGGGAGTGGAAAGAGCCAGCAGGGTTCAAAGAAAGAATCAAGTGGTTACAGCTCATTCAAGTTCAGATTGAACTGTCTGTCAGCTTCTGGTTACTGTTTGTTTTGTACCGTCTCTCTCTTTCCGCACCACCCCCCCCCCCCCCCCCCCCCCCCCCCCCCCTCCCCGTTTTCATATAAAAGCTGCATTACATGCAGAAAATAATGCAGAGGTATTTATAGAGAAGACGCTTTGATAGGAATCTAGTCAACACTTTATGTCATCATTTTCTTCAGCTCTTACTTAAGCCTTACAAGTACAAGTACACTTCTCCAAATAAAACATGCCAGGGTAAAGTTCTCCTCTGACATACCAACATCGTGTTTGGTTAATTGTAACACAGTAAGGAAATCTTTCAGAAATCTACGGGACAACATCTAATCTTGGGGCACTGGGGAAACCCACCTTTAACACCCAGCTGGAGGAGGGTGGTTTTAACCTGTTTTCACGGCTGACGTACAAGCAGAAATAGACCTAATATAAAGGTTGCTCTTTAAAATGAAGCCCCTGCATCAAGTCTTGCTGTGGTGTAAGAAAAAGCATCTTCCAGCTGCAATGGACCCTGCATGCCTGTAGCCCAGCTGAGTTTAGTCGGGTGTTGAAGTCTTCGCGTTCATTGAAAGTTTCTAGGGAGAAATAGAGGAGAAAAATGCTAACTTTAGAGAGAGAGAATTAATACAAAGCCATGCTGAAAGCCTCAGGCAAAGAGCAGTTCTCAAAAGCCAGACCTTACTGGCTTTTTGGGTTTTCTGCTCTTGCTTTTATGTAGGGCCTTCTCCTTCCACTCATACATTTTTCCTTTCAACATCGCAAGACAAACTCTGGAATGACCCTGATCCTTTTGTGACTGGAACTGATTATTTTCTCTGTGTGGCAATACTGTGTGTGTGGAATGACTTGCGGCACAATAAGGAACCTACTGGTGTGGCTGTGAGTTTAGAGAACACCACTGAGATAGAAGTAGGGTTTCTAGACTGCAGGTGTCACAGTTTGGACACTTTCGTCATGTTGCTTCTGGGTATCTCATACTGAAGTTCTCACCAGGAACTGCCTGCTCTGTGAAACACCCCCAGGTCCTCGTGTCCTTCAACTGCAGAGTGACTGTGCTTGAATTCACGATGGCAGAGACAATGCTGCCCCACGCTCTGGGGTGTACTCCCTGCTGCTCCTCTACAGAAGAGGACCTGGAGCGACTAATACTCTTCCTCAGCTATTGACAGGCATTCAGAGGTGATATCTTCTTCCCTCATCTCTGCATTATTAGCTTTTAAACTAACTTGGCCACTCCAGGGGAGCAAGATATGCTTCTTGGGATGCATTTACTGAGAATCTGGACCCTTGTTAAAACCTACGTACATTTTATGTTGCGCCTTACTGTACGATAATGAGTGCTTGTGTGTCAGCTCACTGTAGGGGTATGTTTATTAGTAGATGGCCTTTGGACATAAAAGAATTATTACTTGTAAACATATAAATGCAAAGAAGCTATAAAAAGTCTCTTTGATCACATTAGAATCTCCTTATAACTGCAAATTGGTGTTGTGTTATGATTGTCTACCACTCTCCTACTGAAAACCAAAAACTTTCTTCCTACCCCAGGTTCAGTTTGCAGTTTTATGAGATAGGAATTAATTTACTTCACTTCTACATCCTTACTTTTCTCTAGCCCTTTGATTAACATTTCCATTGTGTTTCTTAATTACACGTTCTTAAGTGTATGTGTATGCACAGGCTGTGCATCTCAGCTGGTCTTTTGATGTTGTTCTTGCAAAGTCCTATGTAGCAAATTATGTCCTTGCACGCATTACGTGTTCCTCACGTACGTTTGTACTGGGTGTTTTCCCTGTTGCTTTTCTGTAAAGATCAGTTTTGCTATCTGCACGTGGCAAATCTGAGAAAATTGAGAAATATCTCGTGTATCTTTGTTCTTGGCCTGATTCACGTTGTGGTTGGACACGGTGGAGTGGGAAGGATCCCATCCCAGTACAGTGGGGCTGGGATTCACAGTGGTGATTGTTGGAGTCCTTGGTGATGTTAGGTTTGCTGGCTTTAACTAGCTTTAACCAGCACTCCCTGCCAAAGTGGGTTCCCTAGCCTGGGCTCAGGGCACCACTTCACCTGAGCTGGAAAAATCCTGTCTATGGGCAGTGCTGGATGAAAGCGATGCCAGCCTAGGACTTCATGGGACTAATGCCACCGTGAGACCTTCCTGAGAAAGAGGGACCCGTGACCTGCCCATGTCTCAGGAAGGGACACGCAGGACCACTGTCCACAAGGTTCTCCAGACCAGTGAAGTCAGGAGATCACAGTCCTCATTGTACAGTGGGCATTGACCATTTATGACCTAGAGTGGGTCCAAGAAGTAAAGCCCAACCATGTGGTAGGAACCAAATTTCTCGTTTTAGTCAAAAAGTGGTGGTTGGGGTGAGTTACATCAGCTTTCTGAAACAGAAATCTCCAACAGAAGGGAAAAACCTAGATGTCTTTTCTTGCCCCTACTGCCCCAACGTTTCTTCAAGGTGAGAGCATTTACTGCAAAGTGAACGTAATTTTAGGTCCTCTCCCACCGCCTATATGCAACTGTAAACAAAATAACTAGCAGTGAAATAATTAGCTGCTGGTGTACTGCAGGGTGTCAGGTGCCAGCCATGAAGTTCTGTCGATGCCAGACTCTTTGTTTACCCCCCCACCCCCCACCCCCCCCCCAAAAAAAAGGAAAACAAATAAAGAAATATTTGTGTGAATTTTGAACCGAACCACCGAAACAATTAAGTGGAGCTGAACAAGTTCATAAAACAAAGACTAATGACATGTCCCCCACGCTGCTTGGCTGCCTGCCCCCATTGATTGACTGGGAGAATGTTACAGGCGTTAAGTTGGTATTTTTCATTAGTTGTGATGAAATATGAGAATCTCTTACCTTTCCCTCTGTTCAGCTCTGCCTTATTCTTGTAACTAAAGCTACCCATTCGTTACAAGACATCATTATTTATTTGTGTGCAGGAAGGAGTCGAGGCTACTTCACAAATTCTAGTCCTCCCGTAACAACTTGATTCCTTTTACCGTTCACCTTTTCAGTACGTTTTACTTAAGTTTGTCTTAACCCTACAGGAAGGGCTCATCAAGTAATAATGCACTTGTAGATAACAGGAAAACACCAGCTTTTTTTGCAACGAAAGTATTTCATGAATTGCTCCTCGCTCGGCAATTCTTCCCTGTCTGAAGCAAATGTAGATTGTGTGTGGGTATCAGTGACAGAGGTGAGTTTTTAGCAAAGCCTGTTCTGGTGTCCACCTTAAATTTTATTTAGAATAACATGAAACGATGCAGTGTATATGAGCCTGAAGGCAACTACATGCGAAGTCATTTATCACCAAAAAAAATGTGAGGAATGTTGAAAATAACGTTAACGTTCATAGTCATATTTTCATTTTTTTTTTTAACCTGTAACGCTAAAGGCATTTTTCTTTGTTCTCTAAGCACTTTCCTTTCTTTTTATTCTTTATTTTCTTGATACTAAAACTACTCCCATGTGAAAAAGCAACTTGAAATTATGCCTCAAAAAAGTGAGAAATGCATAAACTTAAGAACATAAGATCATCACGTTTTCCCCTCTCCTTCTCCCAGCCGGAGCTTTTGTTGCTGCCTCGTGATACATCAAAAATAAGTTCCTTTGCCAAGGTCTGTAAATCCCTGGTGCCCACTTGTGGTACTTGCCATGGCACCAACGCTGCGTGTGTATGTGGTTACAGTGGCCCAAAGCGGGGATGTGGTGGGACAGAAACGCAGCTTCGGTCTAAATGTTGTGGTAGGAGTTGGGTACCTTATGTTGAGTTGGCTCAATGGTCTGGAGGGTTTCTTGTGGTGGTATTATTATAATCACAAATATTATTATATATTTATATTATATATATGTGTGTCTATATAAAAATTAATAAATAAACCCTATATACTATATATAAAAAATATATATATTAAAAATATATATATCTTGTGAAGAAAAAAAAAAAAAAATATATATAATGGGAGAATCCCTCCAGGGCAAGGAGGGGTTGGTGTGGGTTTTCTTTTTCCATGTGGTTGTTCTTACAAGAATTGCTGCTTTGAGTAGCTAATTCTTAATATAGTTCATAAACAACATTCTCCAAGCGTGTGCATGTGTCCAGTGGTGCGTCCAAGCGTCCTGGTAAAACACCTCCTTTCCTTTAACCTCCCAAATCCTCCAGCTACATGGAGAAAAACCTACATTTTACTCTACGTATATATAGTTGCCAAGTATATTCTCAGCTCTGAGTGTGGAGCTATCACGGGTACAAGTAAAGCCACGGAGGGGGTGGTGTAATATCAAGCTGAGCGCAGCATGAAAGGGGAGGAGGAGGAAGGAAAAAGGCCTGAAACCTTGCGAGAGTGCAGTGATTTGATTTGGAAATAAGCGCAAAGGGAAACCACAGGCACCGAGCTGCTCCCAAACCCGGCGCCTGGTTGGGAAGTGGCATGTGCCCTGCTGGCTGAGAGTTGCTGCAGCCCAAGGCTGAGCCCCAGCACCCCGGGAACAAAAAAGGAGCAGCCTGGAGTTGGAATTATGAATCAGAGAGCCCTCAGGATTCAGATTCCGAAGGAAGAGAGTTTAATTGCGACAAGGTCTCTCGAGCAAGAGTCTCCCAGCTTGCAGCAATGGAGTCCCTCCTGGTGCTGAACATGCCCCCAACCGCCTGGCCCCCTGCTCGGAGGCACGGCTTTGGGAACAAGCCATGGGCTTCTCCCAGGGTGCTCCGTGTGGCTCCGAGGACCCATCGTGGCTCTTGTCTGCGAGCAGGGCTTCTAATCGTGAGGGAAATTGAGCTCGCTAAGGGGGGAAACACTGAGAGAGCGTTTAATTGTTCCTGCTGAGGATTAGCGGCTCATTCTGAAGAGTGCAAAAGCAGTAGCAGAAAAACTGGTGGCTTATAGAAAGCTTACCCTGAGCGCGTTCCAAGTCAAACACAATGAGTGGTAAACCCAATGGAATGCGAAAGAAATTCATACCTTAGTGAACCGTAAACAGAATCACTGGTGATAAAATTTAATCAAAATGTAACATTGCCTTCGGGATTCAGATCCAGGGTCTTTTGATGATTAGCAGGATTATCCAGTGTAGGTGCTCTGGTGAATACCGTAATGTTGTAATGTTGCACTGCGTGGAACATCAATGCCAGAAATAATTTAACACCTGCACATAAATCATTTTGCAATTATCTTTTGGGAATTATTTTATCTCAATCTTTTTATTTTGTTCCAAATAAAATTAGAGAGGAACACTGAAAGATGACACTGGGTGAAACAGAGGAAGGATAGAGCACTGTCAGGTTATATAAACTAAGCTAAATGTCTGTTTTCCATTATTTAATTTTAGATTGACGTACCGCCTCGGCTAAGGATCGTAAAACAGAATTGGTTTGTGTGTATGTACATATAGTTAATGAAATAAAACTTTTAGCAACAGCAATATTGAAAATATACGTTCTGTGCTCTTTAGCATTAAGAAGAGGGATATTAAGAGTGGAAAAACCTTGAGCCTGTTGATCCTCCTTTCCCTAAAGCAAAACAGCCATTTAAGTTTGGGACGTAGAAAATTATCAGTCAGAAGTTACAAAAAACTGTTCTCTGATCAGGGAACAGAAAAGAGACAAACTTAATTCTTCCTAACATGAAGAGGAGCTGGGGGTACAAACCCCCTGTGCGGCAGGAGGAGGAGGAGAACCGCCCCAGGAAACCTTTTCAAAGTGGTGCTGAGTGAGTCATTGATGTTAATGGAAACTTTGCAGCTAAATCCCCTGCACAGCCCTTTGAAAGACTAACACCCCCCCTCCTTTGGAAGGATATAATGATGGACTGTATTTACAGAACTATATAAGATAGAAATAAACGATGGCGTTTCAGTGCACTTTGATTATCTTTTAGTATTTGATGGGCTTTGTCTCAGCCATGTTTTGAAAGCAAATTCTTGAAACCCTCTCACTAACAACTTTATTTTCTGCTCGGAATAATCACTTTGTAATAAAATCTACAAGTGTTTAATAGTCACATTAACGCTAAGAAAGCAAACTGTAAGAACAACAATGTAGATGTCGCTTTATATTAGGCCAAACGAATGACAAAATGCCTCACTCGGAAAGTGTCAATAAATAGCAGGCCAAACTCTGCCCCGGCACGTGTTCGTACACACACATTAAACACCAGCAACTAACTTTAATATTTATATAAATCCCCTGTACCTGTCCTTCACAGCTAGGCTTCCCCCTTCGCGTGGATGGGAGCATGAGCAGGCTGTGCAAAGGGAAGGGAACCTGCTCCCCTTCTAATTTGCAAATAAAAACTGAGCCCCGGTGCTGGTCGCCCTTTTTAAAAGAAATGGAAAAAAAAAATC
Source organism: Scolopax mira (assembly GCA_004320125.1). Classification (NCBI taxonomy): domain Eukaryota; kingdom Metazoa; phylum Chordata; class Aves; order Charadriiformes; family Scolopacidae; genus Scolopax; species Scolopax mira. Next base: position 98,180 of record BJBW01004245.1, read on the forward strand.
TCTGGCCTGTTTGCTATTTTTCAAATGGTGGAATGGTGAAGTTCAATTACTTCTTTAAGTGATACTGTGAGTTTCTTTGAATGAGATGTTCTCTCTGGAGGTGAAGAGGAGCAATCCTCAGTGGTTAAACCTGTCTTTAGTTTAAATTATGTTTTCAGTTGTCAAAATTTGACCAAACTTAGAAATTCTTTAAGGTGTAAATATGCGATTCCTGTGACAGTCAGTGATTTATTTTATTATTATTTCCTCCTAGAGCCTTTTCAGATAAATGCCTCAGTCTTGTCTGGGAAAAATTCAATATTTCTGCCCATCTTAAAAGCCTGAGACTTTGAGACATAGAGACAAATTGGGACGTTTCAGCACATCTGATCTTTGATGGAGAGATTTTTGAAAGTGAAGGGGAAGAGAAGTTTTGGTGTAAAAATTGGGTCTTGACAATGTTGTGTTTAGGAAGCAGACACTTAATGTGTCTCTGATGGGTCTAAACAGAGTTCTAGCAAAGCCACACACCGAGCAATCCAATTTATAAAAATTGTTGAATAAATATAAACTATCCTATGAATGAAACAAATTATACTGGTCATTTGTTTTGGGTTTTTTTTAATATTACTTTATTGTTAAAAATGCAATAATATATGTGCTCTCCATGCTGTTACAATTCCTGGCATTTTTTGTCTTAATTTCTGATTAATTTTCTAATCAAGAAATCTTAAGTAATATTCCCTTTATCTTAGTTGCTCAGTAATTATTATATTGTGCTTTTTATATGGACTGCTCTCAAAAGTCTGGAGGGATACTGAAGTTGTCTTTGCTTTGTTTTTTTGCTTTTGTTATAGCAATTAGAGCACTACAGACCATCAATTCTTCTCATACTTCCTGGTGCCCCATGATGGACGTGTGCTGAAATAGCCTGTTCATGGAATCACAGATTTGACAGAGTTGGAAGGGACCTCTAGAGATCATCCAGTCCAACTTCCCTGCCAAAGCAGGGTTACCCAGAGCACATCACTCAGGAGCATCCAGGCAGAGCTTGAAGATCTCCAGAGAAAGGGACTCCACACCCTCCCTGGGCAGCCTGTTCCAGGGCTCTGCCACCCTCACCAGAAAGAAGTTTTGAATGGATCTTCCCATATTCCATCTTGTGCTTGTTGCCCCTTGTCCTATCGCTGGAAACCATTGAAGAGAGTCTGGCTCCAACATCCTTCAAACCACCCTTTAGGAACTTGTAAACATAGATGAGGTCTTCCCTCAGCCTTCTCTTCTCCTGGCTAAAGAGTCCCAGCTCTCTCAGCCTTTCTTCATAAGGGAGATACTCAAATCCTTGAATCATCTTTGTTGCCCTTCACTGGACTCTCACCAGTAGTTCCCTGTCCCTCTTGAACTGGGGAGCCCAGAACTGGATGCAGTATTCCAGTTGTGGCCTCACCAGTGCAGAGCTCTGGTTTTGCTCTCCAGCTCAGCTCTGGGTGGATTTCAGCTCCTTGCCTTTGCAACAGTTGTTTTCAGCTTGTGTTTAGATACAAAGATTGATGCTTTTGTGTCTTCACATTTGGAGAAGGGTTTCAGTGCTTTAGACCAGATGAAACTTCTAATGAAGAGCATTGCACCTCCTCACAACGTTGCTTTGCTTGCTCTCGTCAGTACCTAGTCAATGATATAATGTACTGAAACACAAAAATTCAATCAAAATAATCTGAAGAACAAAAAAATAATCTTTCTTATTAAAAAAAAAAAAAGAGTGATATTTTGATTTGGTTTGTTGGATTTTTTGGAGTTTGTTTTTAAATGATGTGGTAAGAACGTCACAATTGCTGGAGCAGACCGAGCAATGATCAGCCCATCCATGGTCCCAGAGTGAACCTTTTCACACCCTTTCCAGGAAGATCAAAACATTATTGAGCACTTTTCCTGAACTCTAAACAACTTAAGGGTTGAAGCCCTCATAGAAATATCGTACCACTGAGAACTAAAGATAGGGGGGCCTTCCTATGTGGAAAATGTAATGTAAGCCCAGTTTACTTAGAAGTTCTTTGCCTTATAATATAAAGTATGTGGCAATAAAATTCAATGTAGAAAGAGTGGAGAAAGTATTAATATAGATCATAGTAGTGATACTTTCAGATCAATTATAGATTTTAAAATGAAGAAAGTAACATCAGCCTAACTACTGGTAACACAGCTTATGCAAATCTGTGATCAGGGATGGAGACGTTATACTGCACTCAATACAAAGCAAGAGCAGAGAAAAGCCTTTTTAATTTGGAATGGAGATGAATTTGAAGAATACTGGTGAAGAGAAAGATGCTCTTATACCTATGGAATATTTTTATAGCATCAGCGCTTGAGTTAAGAGGCTGCTTCATATTTTTCTGTATCTCACACAGATTTCAAGAATTTCTTAGTTTACTACAAAAGTGCCTATACTGAACTTCAGGTGTGGTTTCACAGTGCAGATTTGGTTTCCCCACCATCATTTACATTTTCACTAAACTGTAGAGGCACCATAATATGGAAAAATGGTGGTTTAAGTTTGAAGAACTGACCTCTGGAACATCTCTGAACAGTACTTGATTCCTTCAGAATAGAACTTAAATTCCCTGGATTCTTCTCACTTGCTACTTTCTCAGGTCAGTCACTTCCTTTTCTGCAAGTGTTTGCACAACTTCAAATTTAGGTACCCAATTTCAGGCTGTGACAGAGGGGAACGCTTCACCCACTGGAAAGAAATTAAAGGAGGAGGGGAGGCAGAGAGAAAAAAATTGAAAGGAAGAATTCCTTTATAACAAAGCTAATTTTTAAAATTTAAAACAATTCTGAAAATATTGATCTAATTGTTTATCTAAAAATAGTCATATTACACAGCTGATACATGAGATATTCTATACGTGGTCACTTAATCTCCCAGATAGCCATTTGGGGTTTTTTTATTAGGTTGGGGGTTTTTTTTGTCTGTTATTAGAACAAAGTAAATTATACAGACAATTCATGTAAATTTGTGACTATCCCATTTCTGCTTTTATACAGTTCTTGACATAAGTCCTAGTCAAATAACATCTAAGTTAGTTGCTGGGACTCCAGATAAATAAGAAATTTTCTCTGTTTTGAGCTAGTTTTATTTTATTTTATTGCACAGTCTGAATATATATGAATATATATTCAGAGTACTGAAATAATATTATGAAGCAATGCAGAAAGGTTTCATCTAGTTAAGCTTGCGAGGTTGGGCTTTGTTATCAGTTTAAGTGATAACTCTGGATCAGAGCAGTAGGTCAGTGGTGGCAGTGACTTCATAAAGTTCTCTGTGAAGTCTCAGGTGCCTTGAGGTTTGTTGGAAATGATAAAATGTCACATTGACATTTTTATTTATCATAGCGATGATGCTTCTGTATCAATTAAATGATACAGGCAGACAGAGAGAATCTGGGGCTGCTGTTTAAGGGGTTGTTGTTCAAGGCTGGGCATTTCAGTGGGTTTATAACTGCAGCAATACTTCCGACATGAATATCAGAGTTGGGGAAGATTTCTCAGCACTTCTTTAGGTTTCATTGACTGTAATATACAAATTATTCCTGTTTTATAGGTGAAAATGAGAGCATCAGAATATCACTTAATATCATTCTTGGAGGTTACTCTTGCTGAACAGCAAGAATATTACGGAAGAGAAGTCACCTACCAAATAAAGGACAGAACTCGCTGTGTCTGCATTTAGGTTGTGCACTTGGATCCAGCCAGCTCTCTGTGGTTCCAGCTCACAGCTTTATGGAACCTAAATGTTTGTCCTCACTCCACTCCCTGCAATGTGGCAAAAGGCAGCAGGGCTCCTCTTGAAATACCAGCCCTTTGGAGTGAGGTGCTTGGGCAGCGCTGGAGTGTGTTTATACTGATTTAGCAGGTATGAGAAGCAGCAGCACAGCAGTGAAGAGATCTACAGAGAGCTCAAGTGTTGTATGGGGAGGAGATGGAGTGACCTTCACAGTTCACCATGCTGTACACAGAGTTGACTTTTCAGACCTCCTAGAAAACCTGTTGAGGTCTCCCAGATGATAGGAAGGACTTGTTTTGTGGCTGGTACTCTGGCCCCTGACAACCCCACCTGGAGCACTGTGTCCAGCTCTGGAGTCCTCACTGCAAGAAAGACATGGAGCTGTTGGAGCCAGCTGTTGGGGCCAGAGGAGGTCATGGAGATTCTGGGAGGGCTGGAGCCCCTTTGCTGGGAGGACAAGCTGAGAGAGGTGGGAGGGTTCAGCCTGGAGAAGAGAAGGATCCAGGGAAATCTCAGAACCCCTTCCAGTCCCTCAAGGGGCTACCGGAGAGATAGGGAGGGACTCTGCATCTGGGAGAGAAGCCATAGGACGAGGGGAAAGGGTTTTAAACTAAAAGAGGGGATACTGAGATGAGATCTCAGGCAGAAGTTCTTCGGTGTGAGGGTGGTGAGAGCCTGGCCCAGGTTGCCCAGAGAAGCTGTGGCTGCCCCATCCCTGGAGGGGTTCAAGGGCAGATTGGAGGGGGCTTGGAGCCACCTGGTCTGGTGGGAGGTGTCCCTGCCCAG